>JACXGK010000219.1:19289-31021 GCA_016801125.1 Novumbra hubbsi | reverse complement strand
CTGAGGAGTCATGGGACTCAACCCAGTGCGCCCCGTGAGAAAACGTGTGCTATCTTCTGTTCTCCTCATTTGGAGACCTGAACGCTATAAACTCGTGCCCAAGTGGCCAGCAGCCCTCCTTGACACTTTCGTCCAGCCAGAGCGCAAATGGAGGGCAATTAGTTGTTCTTGGCATCGACCTGTCGTGTCGTTGGCAGAGCTCAGCCGGGCACTTGAAGGTCTCCGCCCACTCAATCAGCCTTTGGCCTCCAGGATTCCTATTCTGAGAGAAAAAAACAGCCAGTTCTGATGCCTGAAAACAACCGCAACAGCCCAGGCGGGAGTGAGAATTGCCATCCAGGGTCATGCTCTGCTGGGGGTAACAGCACCCTGAACATGCTGTAAGGTTCATCGTGTCCAAATTTGCACTACAGCGTCCGGGGTTTACTTGGTTTCTGCTGCCTTCTGATAACTACTCCAGTAACTAAGATCATTTTTAAGTGTAATATTTGGCTGACTCAGCTGTAATATTTGGCTGACTCAAATAACGTCAGCTTGTGGATATGCTGTATGATGTCATGTGCCCTGAAGTTGTTATTAGGTCAGGTCACAAAACTCATATGGTATTCACATAATTAAAAAATCGGCCTGTTTTATAATGCTGGCATTGAGGTGTATTGAACTTTCCTTATTCATGAAAATGTGGTGTGTTGAGTTCCTTATTTATCAAATGTACATTTAACATATTTTCTTTTTTTCCAGCCTTTGTGTGGCTTTGAACCATTCTGTCATTGCAGAATGGAATCATACATTTTCAATGTACAGATGGAACCAATTCATGATTGATTGTTTATCTTTGTTCCAGAATGAGAAACAAGTCCACACTGAAACATTTATTCTGTCCACACATACAACAGTTATTCTGCAAATCATTCGGCCCAGAGGTTTAATAATGGAAGTGCGTGCTCTGGGAACATTTGGACCAGCCTGATGCTACTTCCTCTTCTCAACCGGGGGCATGCACAAGACATTGGCACAGGAGTTCAGACCTGAGCCACTCAACTCCATTGTGAATCATAGAGTTTGGTTCGGCTCATCAAAACTATAGGTGGCAGGTCATCTAGAAGTTAGAGCCCATCAGTGACAGACAGGTAGGCTAACCCTAATCAATCCCCCTGGACGTGGTTGTAAGTGACGGTGTGTTCTCCAAGAGAAAAAAAGACCCAGACCTACTTGTTACTTGTTCCCAACCACAGAGATGCTCTACTCTCGTTCCAATTCCTCCATGTTCCTCTCTTATTCTCAAGGTGGATGATCCATTATAAGGAGTGGATTTAGACATTTGACCAACTCTCATGTGATTATGTCAGTCAAAGACTGCCAGGCCGTCTCATACACAGCAAGCATGCAGGAAAGCACATACACACAAACACGAGTAAAACACTACACACACACAGGGACAGGGAGGGGCACGGCTGCCTAAAATGTAATGTTCAGCAGCCTGACAGCTCTAGATGTGTTTCGATGTGTGATTGTGTGACGGCTGAAACAGTGTCTTCATTAAATAAAAGACCAACTGTGTTATGTGGGGCTACTCGTGGTAAGTTGTAGTAGTAGTAGAAGACTGCTGTTGTTCCTATTTAGAATGGTGGTGATGATTTTTTTACTCATGGAGCTGAAAGGACCTACAGAACTAGACTTCTCACATCACCTCCCAATCCACTCCGATACACAATGTCTTTATGTCTCGGTAGCCACAGGGAGTATCTGACAACAAAAGGGTCTGTTACCTCAGAATGTGACATTTGACATATTCATCCATGAACACTATAGCAAAATGTATATCCAACGCAAATCTGGCATCAAAAAACGTTATGTCGATTATGAAAATCTTTATTATCCCAAGTCTATGCAGATTGTTCACAGATTTGTCTATTAGCAGACGTGCTTTATCGAGAGTCTTACAATTAACCATACTTATTGAAATGGCACACTGTTGAATGGAGGCCATTTTTTTTACTAAATTGTATTACCTGAAAATAGTATCTTACCCGGTGCCAACAGTGTTATTTGTAATACATAAGTTTATATAGAAATGTTTTTGTTAATAAGTTCATGGTGCTGAATTATGTCATTGTATTGTGTTCAGAAACGTGTGTAGTTATTTTAGGGAACCACTGGATAGTTGGTCTGGGATGTAAAGAGAGAGATTGATACCTTTAAGGATTTCATTAGATCCCATCAACACAGGGAAATGACTGCAAAGGCTGTGAATACATCATCTTCAGTAAAGGAGTATAGGGACCCATCAGTTTAGTGTTGGTCTCAGCCAGCAACATGCGCTGCATTCAATTTAAGTCATTTAGCATTTACCGAGTGACTTACAGGGGTTGGATACATTCACATTGGTTCTTTGTGGGTGTTGAACTCACAACCCTTGCATTGCGGGCATAATTCCCTACCAAATACCAACAGATCTATAAAGAAATATAAGGAAGGACGCGTTTACCTGTCGATTGAAACACAACAATATTAACAGTGTGTTTTTTTTTTAATTTAGTGTTGCTTATTTAATGAAATGTTAGATATTCAATTCAGGGTTTGATCTTTAGTATGATGTTAACAGGCTTCCAGATTTAAAGAAAGAATCAGTCCTGTCTATGTAATGTACCGTTTTTTTTGTAGTGACTCCACTTCATTAGCTATAGACGGTTAACAAAAATCTAACGTTACACTTCATATAATGGATCAATGAATTGAAACAATAATAATGAGAATTATTGAAATAGTTTCTGAGAGTTTGTGTAAATTGCCTGGCTGTACATATCCAAAATATGCATACACCTTGTAGAGATAACAAAGAAAATAAAGTGTTCATTTGAATGCCACATATCTAATTTCTAAAATCGCAGATAATTAAATAACATCAGGAATGAATCAATCAATGTTGAACATCTATAGGATGTTCATTGTATTCCATTAATGTTCAGATTTTTTTAAGGAAATCCCCAAACAATCAGAATATTTTCTAATATGGTCTACATCTGTTCAATGTAACAACACTGTAGTGTATCATCAATTAGATCCACAATCTCCTTCCACTTTTCTGTGTCTTTGATCCCATTATAACCGAACAGTCTTATCTCCACTATCAACTTGGAAAGACATCTACGGCTACATCCAAAAAGACACCATATCACCTTATATAGTAACTTGCTTTGAATCTGGGTGTACAGAAAATAGGGTTCCATTTGGGATGCCTGCTATTGTTCCATAACACATCTGTGTATATTGGCCAGACTAGATAATGCATTACATGGTTTAACCTTGAGTAGAGTGCCTCCCACATTGCTTCCCATTGAAAATCCATACCAAAAACAATCAATTGGTCTGATGTTATCAAAAAAGTTGTCTTAACCTCAGTGCTGGAACGGTTTTAGGTTAGAACATTGCTGTCTTTTATTGAGATACAAAACCAACAGTGGGCTTCAACCAAAAGTTAAATAGGCAATGTGAGGATTGTGTTCTCTACTCTTTATATGGTCCCACAGTGCCACCTAGTAGGGCAGAATGAGAAGCTCTAAAACATCGGCCAAGAAATTCTCCCCGTTGATTGTATGGATCCCACAGTGTAGACAGTGTAGTGTGTTTACATTTATGTTGCAGTATTGTATACAGCCTTTGAATACCACAGTTCACTTAACAGTGTTTAATGAACCAAGAAGGCACACGTACCAAATGTGTTGTAGTTAAGAGCATCTGGAAGTCAGATTTGAATAATGCATCACAGAGAAAGTCTTTGCCTTCCAGCTGTAGTAAGAGGATGTTTATAGCCTGAGTGGTTGGAGTCTGTAGAGTATTTTTGTGTGTTGGCGGGGGTGAGGTTGGGGGACAGACGGGCATGCTTGTGTTTATACATACTACATCACAGGGGTGGGCAAATATTTTGGTTCGGGGGCCACATCAGGATTTTGAAATGAAATGGAGGGCCACATTTGTTTTTGTAATTTGTTAATCATAATTGATTTGGAGGCCAGAAAAGGGCAAAAGTTAAAACATTTTTATTACATTACCATGGGACAGCCTTGTGGGCCGCATTTGGCCCTCGGGCCGTAGTTTGCCCACACCTGCTATATCATGTTCTCTCACCTGCATTCCACAAATTCCACAGACCAGTTTCTTACTGTTCTGAGAATTTCTTATCAGGAAACAAAAAAATCTGCTATGACTAAGATTCTTGTAATTTTCCACATTTACAACAGTTTTTTTTGAGGAAATAACATGATGTGTTTAGTGTTGACAGATGCTCTTTGACTTACAGTTAGGTTGTGAGGTCAGGCCTGATGTTCATCCCAAAGGTGTTCAATGGAGTTGAGGTCAGGACTCTGTGCAGGCCACTTGAGTTCCTTCACACCAAACAATGTCTTTATGGGCCTCGCTTTGCACAGGGGCACAGTCATGCTGGAACAGGAAAAGGCCTTCCTCAAAGGATGGCCACAAAGTTGGAAGCACCCAATTGTCTAAAATGAATTTGGCAATAAGATGACCTAAAGGTCAAGCCCAAACCCGAAAATACAGCCCCAGACCATTATCCCTCCTCTAACAAACTTTACAGTAGGCACTATGCACTCCAGTAGGTAGTGTTCTCTTGGCATCCACCTGACCTAGATTCATCCATCTGACTGACGAATAGTAAAGAGTGATTCATCCCTCCAAAGAACACGTTCCACTGCTCCAGTCCAGTGGATGCATTGCGCATGTTGATGTGAGGCTTGCGCTCAGCTGCTCGGCCATGGAAACCCATTTCGTGAAGCTCCCGACAAAAAAGTGTGTACCTCATTGTTATGGAAATGGTGATTGCAGATACCAGTGAGTGATTGCTCAGTTGTTACACCAGATAACTTCAAAATGGCACAAAAGGAGATAAGGCCTAATAGTTATTTAGGTTGTTTCTTAAAAATAAGAGTAAATTAGGTATTGTAATCTGTGCGGGTGAACCATTATATCTTTTATTGGAAGCCGTGGCCAGCAGGCTTCTTGATAAAATCTAGCAGCAAGAGATTGTGAAGAAAATTACCAAAAACACTGTTGGAAGTTTGGTAAGCTTTAACTCACCTGCTTATTATGGAATTTGCAATAGCGGGTGTTGGATTTTTTTTTCCATTTTGAGATTTCTGTGTCAATTTTCATATAATAGCCAATAGGTGGAGCCACTGAAAACATCTATTTGTAGGAGGATGTTAATTTGAAACAGTGAAATACGTGATTGAAATGCAGATGTAGTCCGTTGTTTCCACAGCTTTGAACAATAAGCCTATTTTACGTGGATGGATAAATTTGGAACTCAGATAGGGACAATTTGACAAAAATGTAATGATAATAAACCCAAGTAACTAATCATTTAGTTTAGGATGTATTTCTTCTTCAACATGTGTCAAGTCCCAAAATCAGACGCAGTTGTTTGTTTTCTTAGTAGCATAATTAAGCAAGGGTAGTCATGTTTTTATTTAGTTTTACTAGTATAAACACTTGATAAAAAAACGTTTAATTACTTTAATAATTAAAATCTGTCTACCTTATAGAACTAGGAACATATACATTGTAGTTTTTAGGATGATGAGCCTTGTTGACTACAACCGACGGGTGCAGATTACTGTACAATATTAGAAGGGCGTCAAGACCCCCCCGTAACCGCTCTCTCCCGTTCACTCCAGGACAGCTTTAATAAAATGCCTATTTATACATTTTTTAGGTGACGTCAAATACCATTCCATTGGTCTTTGACCGCTAACAGGGGCGTTGATTTCCGGTAATCTCATATTGCATATGATTTGTGGGCGTCTTTTATGGCGCCGCTTGCGGCTTGTAGTTTCTGTTGCACCCGAGAGAGAAGCGAAGTACCCTGACACACGAATATACAAACCGGGATATTCAACTGAGTACATGCCACCAAGTATGACCGAAAGGTCGGCGAATAAGCTGATTAATGGAGATGTTTGCTACCGGACGACAAATGGGAAAAAATCTTCTGGAATAAACGGTTTCGTGAAGAATAATTGCTCGTTCCAACAACAACTACATCAAAAGTCTCGGCGCTCAAGCGAGAAGGTGAGGCCCACCCGTCAATGCTACCGTTACTATCGCTTGCTGGGAATAGTAAAGCGCCAGTAGAATATTATTCAAAAACAGCTATAACAAATTTAATAAACGTATTGACGGATACCATAGGTTTTTCTGAATCTCTCCGTTGCCTTTTCCTTTAAACTATCGTGTTTCCGTGTTTAAATACAGCCCCATAAAGTATAACTCCTATCGTTTATGTAGTTGATATTGATTCGTTTTAATCTAACGTAGTAGAGTGTATGCTTTCTCTCTAACAAAATTAGTCAAGCCTCAATTATTGAAGGCAGTGGGTGTCGTCAGAGTGTAATCAAAGGGGCTGCTATGCTTTTCAAGTAAATGTATTGAACTGAATAGAAAAGTTTACAGTTCAAAATCGGCCACATTCTTTTTGAATTTGTATTTGGTTTATATATCTGTATTTGAAACGAATCTTTGGCAGATTACATTCACTCTTAGAGGCACATAGAGGTTGTACTTCGCACTAACATGTAGCCTACGGTGTAGTAGTAACGTGTGTGTGTGTGTGTGTGTGTAAGGGCTGATCTATTTACACTAACACTACTATGGAGAATACCAGTCAGAACGGGGAGGCAGGTTAGTGTAACACTACTAGAGAGGAGAACTTTGTCTCCAAACAAACACACGTAGCCGTCCTCGGGCTGCTCACAACACAATCCTCCCGGAGGGGAACCTGCTGGATGTGGGAGTGGTCTCTGGGAGGGAAGGAATGTCTCTGAGTAAAAGAGGTAGGAGAGGACCTTGGGGGTTGGCTGTGACTTTGGGGATCTGGAACAATACAAAACACACACACGCTAGAGAACACACACTAAGGTTAATTAATTTAAAGTTGACACCTTTCAGCCTTTAGGAATCATCTGAAAGTCTGGAAATTGCTATGGAAAATGCCTACCTGTAGCTTTGTCTAGTCTCGCTTAATTTGTATTCAACATTAAATTACAACATAATATTTATATTCACAATATACCACACCCCCGCAATGCCGTACTGCAATTTTTGGATTGGTTACCAATGCAATTAGTGCATTAAACATTGTTTAGATGTCATACCTGTGGTATGCTGACTCATACCATGGCTATCAGCCAATCACCTTTCAGAATTCCCATGGAGGTATAGGATGAATGGCCAATGTACCACAGCTAAAGGCTGTTCCAAAACACTGCGCATTGTGGCCTGCCCGAATGTAACCCTTTGCCATGGCATATTAATTTACATACCACATCCAAACGACAGTGTTCATAACTATGGATAGTTCACTGAAGACTAGTTTTATGTGGAGGCGTAGGAACCACTGAGCCCTGGCTCAATAGTTCAGTAAGAATTAGCTGTTTGCTTAGGAGCCACAAGCATTGAGCTAACCAGGCCTTCCGTAGCTTGTCATTGCCTTCTAAAATACATGTTTATCCAGCTCACACCAACGTCCTGCCTTCATGGCACACCGTGTTTTAGATCCGCTTACCAAAGCCGCACCTTTTCTAGTTTCCACCCGAGGTTCAAAGAAGAGTCTGTTCTCACATGACAGTAGGTCTTAGGACCATTGCTAATGGCGTGGCTATAAATTAAAAACAAAAAAAAAGTTGCAAATATCATTTGTGTCCGCAGTCTGAGCTAATGGCTATAGGCTAATGACACTACCTGCTTTGACATTCAACGTGAAGCTGTGCTTCCTGGGGTTGAGATGGCCTCTAGGTGCAGTTAGGACACAGGCTGCATAGTGGAACAACCGTAGTAGCCTGTCTGACCAGTTTTGAACTCAGTAGAGCAAGGTGACCGGTGTATAAACACACGCTACCTGTTTAGGAATTGTGCATAGCACACTGAACATTTTTTCTTGATCTTCTAACTCATTATACCTATATCCTCAGACACCTAACTGGTAACCCTAACTGTTCACCCTCACTCCTAAACCTAACTGTTAACCCTCACTCCTAAACCTAACTGTTAACCCTCGCTCCTAAACCTAACTGTTAACCCTAAACCTAACTGTTAACCCTAAACCTAACTGTTAACCCTAAACCTAACTGTTAACCCTAAACCTAACTGTTAACCCTAAACCTAACTGTTAACCCTAGTTCTCACCCCTCTCCCCTAAGATGCGACAATTTATTGATGGATATCTGGTGAAATGACCTCATAAGGTTGACTTTCAACTTGTTTTAATATCATTGTAAGGCTTTATGTTTCTTACCTGTTTAGTCAAATGTGGACTCACACACAAACACACCACAAATGTATTTTAAAGAGGGGCATGACCCTGACTATCCCACCTAATTGCTTAGCAGCTTTGGGTTCATTGAAAATGAGGTTTACTGACTAGATTAGGATTTTAGAGGTTTGTTTTTAGGACAATTACACTTCAGTTATGTGAAGTGTCCTTGCTTATTAGGAGGAATTGTCCCTTGTCTTGAGGGGTGTTTTTAATAAAAATGTCTATTTCCTCTTATATCCCTTACGAGTTGTATTCATGTTTATAGAATGATAAGACAAGCATCCTTAAATTGTGTGTTTTTTAGACACTGTTTTTCTATGAGCCAAGCTCAACATCCTTTTATGTTTAGTCCACCATAACAAGTCACAATGTAATCAGAACCTGCTTATTGTTTCCTGACAGAAGTATCTCTACTGGTTTTATCAGTTACCTGCATTAAAACCACAAGCACCTGTGGTAGCATATTTTGCAGAGAGAGAAACTTCGTTCTACTGCAAGGATTTAGGTGCTTTTGGCTCTCAACAACAAATCAGTAAATTTGGTGTGTATTCAGACTGGCAGAGACGATAGCAGGTTTGAAGTAAGGAACTAAAACGATACCGTCAATCACAAGACCTATCATTACAAATCCTATTTACAGTCCAGTGTAGATATACGCAATGACTGGTGGGTATTGGTGTTCTAAACAGACAATGTATGAGCTGTCAGTTTAGGTCACGTGCGTCTATGATGTTATATCAAGGCAGCATAGCCCTTACATCCCTCTAGTTGGTTCTGGCCTCTGATCCACCGTGCACTAAATGGGACATTAGTTCTGGCCTCTGATCCACAGCGCAGTGAACAGGACATTGGTTCTTGGCTCTGATACACAGTGCAGTGAATGGGACATTGCCGTAAAAGTGTCTGACTCTTTAGTACCTGGAAATCTCATGTCATTCCCAATCTGTCTCTATTCTCTAATCTGTCTGTGATGTTGTCTATGAAACGCTGCTTTATTCCCCTTTCCTAACTGGCTTGTGCATTATCCCTCCACACCTCTACCTCATAGTGTGTGGATAGGGGACCCATCCTCCTCACCCCCTTGTGAGAAGCACTTTCTAGTGCTTACGGTTATAAAGGTGCTATATAAATCCAGTACATTATTAATCGATTAATAGCTACGCTGGGCAAATGTCATGCATAGATGAACTCCAGGTTACTTCCTGTAACTAAGGCTGCGGCTTGTGTGTTTATGTGCGTGTGTCTTCTCCAGAGCGGCCATGTTGTGCGTCACGCCTGCCTGTACAACAAGCCCTTCGTGGAGCAGTTTGAGGAAACCCCTCTTCTGGTGGCCGTCCTCACCTACGTGGGCTATGGTATCCTGACCGTCTTCGGGTACCTCAGAGACTTCCTCAGGGACTGGGGCTTTGAGAAATGCCACGTGGCCCGGGAGAGGAACCTACAGAAGGTAAGGGATGGAGACGGCACTTCCTGTTTTACCAGTTCCATTTTGGACTTTGAGCTGACGTTATTATCCCTTTTTTTTTCTTTCTTCTAGTTTAGGGCAGTTTGAGGTGTGTGTTTTGTAAAGAACCGGCTGTCAAACATTGTACTGGCGGTCAAACATTGTACAGGCTGTCAAACATTGTACCGGCTGTCAAACGCTGAATCGGCATCAATTCCCAAATCCAACACAGGATCCTCAATAATGTCGTGGATAAAATGTCTGACCTTGAGTGGTTAAAGATAACCGCACACTTCCTACTTGCCTCTGCTCCCCTCCCAACCGGCATTATCTGGTTCTGTTGCTTTGACATGGGCCACTATTATCAGAGAATTAGTGCTGTGTAAGCAGGGTGTGTCTGAAATGTCACTGAACAATACACGGGTAACACGGGTTATTGGTGTGAAGATGGCTTTCTCTGAACCTGTTTTTAGTCACAACCTCTGCTCTGTGTGACCGTTATGTCCTAACATGTCCGGAAAAGATTTCACTTTGAATACTTCCTCATACCAAAATAAGGCCTTGTTTGAGCTGGCCAGTCTTGCGCTCTTCTCACATCTAGATTTTCACTGACCAACAGGCCCCCCCACTTATGTTGATGGGCTATGCGCACACCATTCCGGCACAGAGTTACCACACTGGAAACACTGTACATTCTAACTCACTCCAGCAAGATTACACAACAGCTTGAACATTCCCCAAAGCTGAAAGCTCAAAGAACACACCCGTGTGTTTGCGTTGATCTAGGCCTAAGTAACCAGTCCTATGGTTTGTGATCTCTACATTTACTTACTAGTCGTTTAGACAAGCCTCTTATTCACAGCCACTTTAAGTTGTATTCACCTCACTCAATGACGGACACCTCACTCAATGACGGACCCTCCCTGTGTTGTAGGACTTTGTTCCGCTGTACCAGGACTTTGAGAACTTCTACACCAGGAATCTGTACATGCGTATCCGTGACAACTGGAACCGGCCAATCTGCAGTGTCCCTGGTGCCAAGGTGGACCTGGTGGAGAGAGTCTCTAAGGATTACAACTGGACGTTTGAGTGAGTCGCTCAGCCTAACCACCTTAACCCTGAGCAAAGCATTGGCCTGTGTATAGCGACCCCTAAACGCTGCTTTCTCAGGACGTCTCGTTGGCGCTCACAGGTTACACCTCGGGTTACTGTGGTGCTGTGGTGTCTAACGGGCTACTACAAGACTACTCCTTTGGTCCCGTTTACTTAGACCTAACCTAGGAAATGTGTGCTAGTAGCTAGCAGTGTGGTTCTGTAATGCCCAGCTAAACATTCAGGTCGTTGACCTGCTTACAAAGACAACCAGCAACATTATCTGCCTTATCACGTGTCATTGTGTGGTAATGGGTAACCTGTTTCACTCTCGTCATGCTAATAGAAACCTGCAACATGATCTGGCCTATCCCCATGGCATTGTGTGCTAATGGTTAACCTGTTTCCCTTCTGTTAGCTAGTCCCTGTCTGATTGCGTTAGTGTCTTTTCACAGCGGAATGTATGTGTAGACGCCATGGTTCTCAAACTTCTCCTGGGGATGCAAGCCGTTTCAAGTATTCCAGAGCTAACCCCCCTCCATCAACTTGTCAGTGAATTATCAAGCTGTGTATATGCAGTTAAAGGGATTGTTTTCTGGATAACTTTGAATTGAACCAGCCATAATTTAATTGATTTGTGTCTGTGCGCAACTTTCAATAGAAATATACGTGTGGGTTTTTATCACGCGGGTTTGGGTATTCGTTGTGACAATGTTGGTCTCTGGTCCGATGGTGTAAACGTTCTTCCGCCTCCCTCAACCTTATTCTTCATTTTCTTGCTATCCTCTCGGGCCTGTGTTTTGACAACCGGTTGAGTTCTTCACGTCTTGTCGGAGATGTTCAGTGTGTCTCCCCCCCCCCCCCCCC
>JACXGK010000219.1:0-19189 GCA_016801125.1 Novumbra hubbsi | reverse complement strand
TGTTTAGCTCCGGTAAAAGAAAGTTGGCTTGAATGTAAGGATAAAACTCTGTAAAATGTCATATCGTCTATGAAAAAGCATTATTTTACACCTTGAGTACATTTCCATACTGCCCCACTCACGTTTGTCCCTTTTTCTCCAGGTAACCTTGACATCCATGAGGAGATGGAGCAACTGGTTGCTAGGTTCCTCGGTGTCGAGTCCGCTATGGCATTTGGGATGGGCTTCGCTACCAACTCCATGAACATTCCTGCGCTTGCTGGAAAGGTTGGAATGCTTTTTGAATACCTCATTTTATATCTATTTCCTCTATCTCTCAACGCTCTCTCTCTTGTAAACTTTCGTATCTCTCATGTTTATATTTCCCTCCCTCTTTTCCTGCCCTATACAGTTTTTTCTCACCCAGTGAACTCAAGTAAACTCTCCTTTGCTGTAATAGTCACACAGCGCATGTCATCCGGTAGGGGAAAGGTGTTTTCATCCACCAGCTGCTTTCAAGGTTTACATCGTTCCAAAACTCTCAAGTTTCCTGTGTTCTCCACACACTTGAGGACGGGGTGGTCCGTCGTCATGACCGCTGACCACACCAATGGTAGCATAGGATGTCATGTCCTCTCTTCCCCCCCCTTCAGACTCATTATCCTTTCCATCATGTGTCTAAGTTTCGTTTTGACTACAGTACAGTAAAACCAGACCCCCCCCCACACACACACACACACACACTTCCTGTCAGCGTAAGAACACATCCTGTGAGAACCACGAGGTAGAGGTGAAAGGCCAGTCACAAGTTCCTGACAGATCATTAATTCTTAAACGCAGTCAGTCCCTACCAGTTTTTCTTGCATCTTCTTGAATGTTGTGTCGTTACGTCATGTGATCATTCCGCTCAATCATTCATTGACTCAGGGGTGGAATTGTACAACTTGTCTTGCTGTTGCTATGCAACGGTGTGTGGTGTCATGTCAAAGTGTCCCTGATTGTTGAACCCAAAGCCCGCCCCTATAGGGAAGCTGTCAGGTTTTCCACTATTGTGTACAGTGGGCTGTGTTGCTGTTTAAAAAAAAAAGTGCTAATTTAACATTATATTCATTCTATACATCCCAGAGCTGTTTAATGGAATTTGGTGTTTGACCAAGGTCAGGTTGTAACAAGGATTACATTACATGGACTGTAACTGTAATCAACCTGATTCAGAGGGATACAATGCTTTAGATTTGCGAATACTTTATGAAGGCAAATAAAACAAAAACTAGTAATTAAACATTTTAAGCTTTGTAAGTGGTATTCAGCACATAGTCTAGATTTCCTTAAATGCTCTTGGACATTCTACTGCCCTGTCGAACATCTATCCAGATTCGAAATATCTTTTGTATTCCAATTGGTTGATTGGGTCAGTAATTCCAACATTTACACCTGGTCAACTGGTTGATTGGGTCAGTAATTCCAACATTTACACCTGGTCAACTGGTTGAATGGTTCAGTAATTCCAACGTTTACACCTGGCCAACTGGTTGAATGGGTCAGTACTTCCAACGTTTACACCTGGCCAACTGGTTGAATGGGTCAGTAATTCCAACGTTTACACCTGGCCAACTGGTTGAATGGGTCAGTAATTCCAACGTTTACACCTGGCCAACTGGTTGAATGGGTCAGTACTTCCAATGTTTACACCTGGCCAACTGGTTGAATGGGTCAGTAATTTCAACATGGGGATATGAGAACGCTGCCTAAATAATGCGTAGTACATTTGTATTAGCAATATGCTATACAAGGGAGGTACAGTAAAACCTGAAGTGATGAATCCTTTTCCCACAGGTGTTGTATTTACCACATCCATCCATGTATGTTCAGGTATTCATTCTGGAACTTGTTTAGGTTGCAAAATATGTTGATCCCCCGGCTTGAAAGTAGTCGCTAAAAACGACATGTTCATTTTTAGTTATATTATTTTATCTTGTTTGAATGACATGGATCCTGTTATTATTTCCAGGGCTGTTTGATTCTGAGTGATGAGTTGAACCATGCCTCTCTGGTACTGGGGGCTCGTCTATCTGGCTCTACCATCCGCGTGTTCAAACACAACAGTGAGTATGTTAGCCTCAGATAACTGTCCCAGTACTGAACACTGCCACATGACATTAGCAATGCACAAAGGTGCATTGGTTTCTGTTTATCTTGCGGTAGCCCAGCTCTCAGTTCTGGGTGGGTCCTACACTACATGTACACATACACACACTTGCTACACAATCTACTGTTCCTGCCTTTGTAATCTGTTAGGTGTTTTATGGCCATTCTGCGTGTCTGGAAATGGTTTAGACTGCCCTGAGGCAGCTGGCCAGTTCATGTTAATCGATCTGTTGTTGTCGTAACATTGTTGAATGTCAATGTGTCTTCTCTAACACTGGTCCTTTTGTGTTTGACCCTAGATATGGCGAGTCTAGAGAAGATGTTGAAAGATGCCATCGTTCACGGCCAGCCTCGAACACACCGGCCCTGGAAGAAGATTCTTATTGTGGTCGAGGGCATCTACAGGTAGCCTTCTTCTGGGGAACGACTGGCAATTTTAGGGCAAGACACAGAGTCTTTGTCATTTCTATGTGGCCAGATTGATTCTGTGGAGGCATGCTACCATAAACGCTGAGTCACAAATAGCTCCATGTCTCCTTTAATAGCTGTCCATCTGCACATACTGGCGAATAAGTCGGGGTTTGTTTAAGCTCGATGAGGTGGAACTAGTAAGAACATTAAATCTGTGGTGTCACATAGAGGTGCATAGAATCTATTTGTCCAGTTATGGTGTCTGTGGGTGTTCTGGCAGTGACACTTATGATAACAATTAGGATAGCTAATATCAATATGTGACTGATTACTAGGTACTGCCCTGTAAGAAACAACATAACCAACCCCCTTTTGGTTCTGTACCAGCTCCGGTAATCTGCCAGCTGATACTTAATCTCAAACTAACTTCATGCCAATGACCTAAATCTCAAACTAACTTCATGCCAATGACCTAAATCTCAAACTAACTTCATGCCAATGACCTAAATCTCAAACTAACTTCATGCCAATGACCTAAATCTCAAACTAACTTCATGCCAATGACCTAAATCTCAAACTAACTTCATGCCAATGACCTAAATCTCAAACTATCAATATCAATAGTTGCGTGATCATAGCGGTTGGTCTTTAACACATGCCGGTTTTGTTCAGTAGTTTTAGCAAATAATCACCTGAAGGGGTTAGTGGAAGGTTTATGGTTATGGAGAACCTGTAAATGAGTCATACCATATTAATGTTGTGGTGCTCTTAGCACCCTGAATCAGTGGTAATGATTGAATCACCTCTCGGTGGATTCAGATGTACTGTATTGTAGACACAGTGTGTGGCCTGAGGTCTTTATGAGAAGCTTCCCATGAAGAGCCAAGTGAACCAATCCATAACTTAATCAATACTATTGACTTAAAGCCTGGTGAAATGGTCTGACCCACCCCAAGGGAGCTGAAATAAAACACCAGCATTGGTTTCCGCTGCCTACAGCTTTGAGTTCATAGAGCTGCCATTTATGAAAACTACAAGGTGCTTTCAGGAAGGCCAGCCCTCATGTTCTGTTGACAGAAGGTCCAAAGTCTACGGGCCACAAGCGTATGTTGTTGTTGTTGTTCCCCTTCACATCTGACTGTTGTCTCCGGTCTTCTGGTCCAGTATGGAGGGGTCCATCGTGCGCCTGCCTGAGGTGATCGCCCTGAAGAAGCGGTACAAGGCCTACCTGTACCTGGACGAGGCCCACAGCATCGGCGCTCTAGGACCGCACGGTGGCGGGGTGGTGGACTACTTCGGTCTGGACCCTAAAGACGTGGACGTCTTGATGGGAACGTTCACCAAGAGCTTCGGTGCCGCCGGCGGATACATCGGAGGGAAGAGAGTGAGTTGGCCGTCTGCTCTGAAACAGCTTTGCCCTTCCTGGTTTCGTCACACGTCCTTGATCCTGTGACCGAGGGAACGCAAAAACCAGGATGTGAGACCACATGTGATTCCCAAGTGTCAGGAGTTGGGTGAAACATCCTTGGCACCATTTCAAGGTCTTAAACAGTTATGAGGGCAGTAAAGTATTTTTGAACATTGCATTACCACTGTGTTAGGTGAGGGCCCTGTTTTACAAACTGGGGATGTTTGAATATTGCATTACCCCTGTGTTGGTTGAGGGCCCTCCTTAACAAACTGGAGTGTTTTGGGCCGTTCAGTGATGTGGAGACTGATCTCCCACTTTAAAATGTTTGCCATACATGATTGCAAAGTTAAGGCATCCAACACAATGACAAACTTGAACGAATACATTGGACATTTTACAACAACACATTTGTATAAGAATAGTGCACAGAACAGTTCCGCTTTCCGAATGCCAGTTGTTTCTGTTTATACAGTGTTTTGTTGTCGTTGTTTTTGGTTTGACATACGTTGTGAGGTTTACTGTAAAAGCGTTAATGTTACAGGATCGTGACTCTTGTCAATGGCATTCATCTAAAGGCAGTTCCCATGTACTGGGATGGGAAGCGTCACATAATTACTGGGATGGCTTAGAATTCTTATGGGTGTGTTGGTTTGGTCAACAACAAGCCAAACTGGTTTTATTTTTGCCCAGTGATGTGACATTGTGTGTTCCTGGGAGCCTTGCTCTGTTCTGTGTGAGAAACGTGTTGCAAATCATGCATCAGTAAAAGACTTGCGCAATATGAAGTGTCAGAATATTATAACAAGAAACCCAACTGACCACGGGTTTGAATTCCCCCCCATAGGAGTTGATAGACTACCTGCGGTCCCACTCCCACAGTGCCATTTACGCCACGTCCATGTCTCCCCCCGTGGCTCAACAGATCATTACTTCTATGAAGATCATCATGGGGGAGAATGGCTCTACTCTGGGTGAGTTTTCACAGCAGGTCTTCAGCTGGAGACCGCTGTAATGGATACTTACTAATAGTTGGGATCTGGTTAAATAGTGGTCTTCCTCCCTTGGACCACAGAGGGTCGCCTTCTCCTAAGTTAGGTAGTCATTTTCACCTGTCACCACAAGAGGGTGGCATTCACCGGGAAAGCTGGAAGCTGTATGAGTCATTGAGCTTCTATAAACTCTGCTGCCTGGATAATGTTGTTTAACAGATGGCAGCTCTGGGACGGTCCTTTGGTTCTCTCAAAGAACTTGGGAGAACTGGGAGATTGAAGCTTGTAAAGTGGTACTTTGGGAGTTGGAGTTCCATGTGTATCTTACCTCCTAGCTCTCACCAAGGTAGAAATACCTTTAACAGATCTAGGATCGGATTACTCTATAGCCCAAAAAAAGCATAGCCAATTGGGAGATGCAGATATCTCCGATTCCTCAGTGGACAGGGACGAATCCCTCTCAGGTGGGCTGGAGTACCCCATGGTTATATTCTTCATGGCACAGACATTTGTTGGAACAGGGAACATGAATATTGGATTGAGTTTTGCTGCCCCATTTTGGTCCTTTGCCTCACGTTGGTCCTCTGTTAACATGACCTTGATCTATCTGCAATGTACCAATCATTACTGTGCTACAGACGGTTCTCGGAAAAGAGCATCATTCCCTGTAAGACGGTCCCCAGCGCCATGTGTTCCAGTCTTTTCTATACACCCCCGTGTAGTAAGGGGAGCGTTTTACCTCGGTGACCACTAATGTATAGCGCCCGCTAGGGTGGCGGGGCTGGAAGCTCCTGGTTGCAGACCGTGAGGCGGCCCTCATGGCTTCATGTGCCAGAATGACTAACTGGGCTCGGGAGCTCGGTAAACCACCTCCATAGTACCACAAGGCCCGGTTCTGTTGAAGTTTTGGAAGACCGCAGACAGACGGGAGATTCAAATCATCTGGAGTTGCCACTTTGTTTTACCTATACATTAATTCAAAGGAACCATTGATTCTTAAGGAAATTTAACAAATCATTGTCCGCGAGCATTGGTTGGCTTTTCTAGCCTGGTCTGGACTCAATAGGAATGTCAGATGTGGAACGGGATCCCTCCTGAAAATATCCCTGTTGGTTGCTGCTTGCTCCTCGGCCGTTCTTTAAACTCCATGTCAGGCCTGGGTGAAATCGTTTTGAATTCTGAATAATTCATATTTTAAGCTTTATTTAACAATAAAGTGGCATTTTGAATGGTTTGCCTGCCATTGTGCAAATCAATGGGTGGGCTAAAATAAGCAACATTCCTTTCATTTTTGTGGTTAGAGTTTAACTAGTGAATGAAGGGTTTAACAGGCTTGCTATCTTATGCTAATAGTTTTAGATTAATTAATGTTTTTACAGGTTCATACATGACCTGTAAAGTCATTAGGCGTTTTTTATAGATTTAGTATTTATGGTTCGACTGCTTAATAGAAGAAATGGCTAAAGGGCTATTTGGTTGTTAATGTTCACAGGTGCAGATCGTCTGAGGCAGTTGTCTGAAAACACCACATACTTCCGAAGAAAACTCAGGGAGATGGGATTCATCATCTACGGCAACAATGACTCCCCTGTTGTTCCCATGATGCTCTACATGCCTGCCAAAATAGGGTAGGTCTGTTAGCTGGTAACGTGTACATATTGACCACGCAGATGTAGTAAAGGTTCAGTCCGTCACGTCACATGTTGCTCATCGAATAGTTCCGCGTGCAGATGTATTCACTTCCTGTCACTTTTCTCAGACGCGTGCATGCACACGACATTAGTCGGTCAGGCACAGAATTCAACATTCGTTTGTTGCCCTCCGTCTTCTCTCAGAGCGTTTGGCCGGGAGATGCTGAAGAGGAACATCGGGACGGTGGTGGTGGGTTTCCCGGCTACACCCATCATAGAGTCCCGGGCCCGGTTCTGTGTGTCTGCCGCACACACCAGGGACATGCTGGACACGGTGAGTTACCTGGCAACTGTTGGCGTGTACGCTGAAACCCTTACTGCTCCTTCAACAATTTACCTTCATGATTTCCGGAGGATTCCTTGAAACATCACCTTTGTGCTTGGTTGAGCTGATTTTGAATCCCTCCACGTCTTCATCTGCTCAAAGTAGCATCCAGCAGTGAGTCAAACCTGGCTTCTGACTGTCAGAGCTGATGTGCTGCAGGTGTCCAGAATCGGAGAAACATTCCACTGTGTTTTGTTAGAAAGGCGTGAGAGAAGACCGTGGTTCTGAAACCCGTTTTTATTTCAGATATTTTATCTGCGCTTGACTGAGCTTGTCTGGTGTAATGGAACCTTCAGAGTAATATCATAAGGGCCAACCCCAGCCATCTGGCAAGTTCCCCAAGCCGGCTCAGTCAAATATTGGGAGGAACACCAAAACTATGTGAAGCCTTTGTGGGTGCGAGTGACTTCAGAAGACTTCATAATGCCAGAACTATGGTGAAGCAGAGACAGTTTTCTTTAGGCATGTGTGTTGTCCATCCAAGGACAGACCATTCATCTTTTTAACAGCATGTCAACACTGTTTTTAATAGTCCATTTAGGGCACGTCAGCTTTGCTTTGTTGAAATATATGAAGCCACTTTTTCCCTCTTTGGAAAACTTTTTCGGTGTTTTTTCTGAGTTCTGTGAAGGTCTGGGGGAAAACAAGAGTAAAGGAAGGTAAATTGTTTCCAGGTGGGTTGTGGACCGATGGTTTTGCAACACCAATAAAGTTTCCCTTGGAAAGTGACTCAGGCCTTGTTTTTATTTTTGGGGGGGGGAACGTAACCTGCACTTTTCTTCACTATACTAATTTTGTTTGATTAGTTTCCGCTTTTCACAACCCTCCCAGAGTTGTATGCCGCAAACCCCTGCTCGATTATTATTCAGTTCCATAGGGCATTACCCATGTTTTAATGTTCACACAAAGCTTCGTTAAGGATCTCAACTTTGACACCAAGTGTAGTAAACATAACACGTTCCTTGACGCGTCCTCTATCCCACAGGCGTTGGAAGCCATCAACGAGGTCGGGGACGTTCTACAGTTGAAGTACTCCAGATACCACAGACCTCAGAGTCTCCCGTCCTCCCATCATCCAAGGTCCTCTGAGGAGTGGTGCCTCCAGGACTCCAGCAGTGTCAAACCCTCGGTCATGTAAATGACTGAACTGGGAACACCAAGGATCCTCAGATCTGGGACCCCAGTCCACGTCCATTCATTTTGACCTGGTAGTCAATTTAACTCACCTGGTACCCATTTGTAAATCAGCTCAAAATGATGGACAGTGGAGTACCTGATTGTTACTGTGGGACATTGCTCCAAATCACCTTTGTCACGAAGTGTGTGTTGGAAATGTCTAAGCCCTATGCGTGTTTAACTGTGTCTTCACTTATTGTGACTGTATTTGTGTGTGTTGGTCCAAAAAACTGAGTCTTCTGTCGGTTTGCGCTGCATTGTTTTGCAATCAAAACGCGATAGGAGGAAGGAAGCAAAGGCCTTAAACATGCATTTACTGCACGTTGCTCTAAAGATGTTCTTTGGTTATACCAATAGATAATAGATGTGAAATAGCTGAAAAACAGGATCTCTATTTTAGGGATTCAACATAATATATTCTTTAAACTTTTAGCTCTTCGGCCAAAGCAGGAATATTTTCCTTTAACTCATCTCACTCCCTTTGAAAGCCTAACACAGAGCAATGATCTTGGAAATATATAGAAGAACAGGGAAATAATATTTCGGAGACTAAACGCTGTCAATACTTGTTAATATCTTTTTTTCTATTAATGTTCAGCCTTAATTATTTACTGTTTGCACTTGACTACTTTTTGACCAAATGTCCCTTAGACATTTCGAAAACCTCTAGAAATATCTATTGCTAAAGAGTCTTAAGCTTAAGTCACATCGTGATGTCTTTTAGAGTTGATTTCCAGAACATGGATGAAATCAACAATTTGAATTGAGATTCTGAGATTAATCTGTAGATGTGATACTGAACCTTGATTGAAAAGCCACATCATGTGATGTGAGTCTCTAACTGTATGCCTTCACTTAACTGTTTAGGTGACTGTTAATGTTTCAACACTAATTACCAGCATTGATGTCTTAAACTATTATATGTTGGGCCTAATATAACCTACCAGTTGATCTGTATGCGTGAAGATATTGCTTCCTAAACCTGGCTCTCTTATTGATTTCCTTTTCATAGTAAGGGCCTTTATAGTGCTTGACACCCACCTTAATACAGGAAGTTGTATCCTCTTATTCATTTTGAATGTCCAATCACTTTTCAATCTGCTCTTTTTTGTGGGGGTTGTTGCTGATGTAATCGCTCTGTTACCTATTCGATGAGCAACATGTGACGTGACGGACTGAACCTTTACTACATCTGCGTGGACAATATGTACACGCTCAGTTTTTGTTCTGTTCTAATCAACACTCTTTGGAAAGAAAAATTGAAATAGTTATTTGGCTGTCCATGTAAACTATTTTGTTTTTGGTTCCATGTCGGCCTGATTTTGTTCTTTGCGAGGGACTCTTGGGTGTGAGTTTGACCTTGGACCAAGAGATTTCATCCACAGGAAAATCCAGAGAATGTCTACCTATATAAAATACGTTTTTAATAGTGATAGAGGAACAATGCCCACAGGTTGATTTAGCAGTATGGGCAGTGGTAAATGGTCATTATACCATAGCTTTTAATTGGATATGTACCAATAACCCGGAGGTGCCATACTGCTATTATAAACAGTAACCGTCAGAGCTTTAACCAACCTTTTTATCTTCACAAACAACTCATCAGTGCTAATACTACTGACAGGCATTCAAAATGCACAGATGATGTAGCATCACTGAAATGCTTGGTTTGTAGAAAGCATATTTTGCAGCAAAGTGTCTTAAAAATATTATTATTATTATTGTGTAATAAGGCATTCCAAAAATTGCTGAATTGCTTTGATTTTTATGTATGTTTTAATTTAAATGTCTTTTTTGACTTTCAATGGCTTAACCTGTGGGTAAATTCAAATATAATATTGTTATTTTCTTTTAGATTTAAATAAATTATACAATTGTTCTGGGGCTCACCCAGGGGTTAAGCCACAATGGTGTTTTGATCATTCCACTACTGTTGTACATACTTCCTTTATAACTATGTCTGAGACTTGTCTAGAATGTTTCCAGAAGTTAAATGTGACTTCTGTGTACTTGAAGCTGTGTGGGCCCATACAGTCTCTTCTCATCCAAAACAGTGTCTAATCCATGTAGTGCAATACATGTGTTCAAAATGTTTAACTATATTGGGATTATGGCGCTATTTAGGATGCCTACGCTGTGTCCTGTTCACTGATCCTTTCTATTAAGGCACAATGCGATTGCTGAAACCAAGCAACATAGCCTTGTCTCTTAGGAAAGCTGTTTGAAAGTACAACAACGCAAATAACTCTTAACATGCGTAAGTCATTGTTATCGGACTTATTTGTCTACTAAATATGTTGTAAAGATAATTTAAGATATAAAAGCCATTTAATGTAAACAAATCACAAACTTGCATGTTATGCGATATGCCCTGTGACTGTAGACCCACCTGTATGATATCAGTAGGTCATTACCTATGGCAAGTTCAATGTGCCTTGGTGTGTCGACCGTGCTGTTGGAGATGGTGCCAAGATTAAATCAGTCATTGTTTGTATCAATCTTGTGGTCCAATTTGTCTTCAGTGGTCTAATACATATTGCATACTAATAAATGACTTACGACTTTTTTTCTATTTTCAACATCAAATTTCTATGTTGTTTAGTATGTTCACACTTCATCGAGACAGAGGCACACAAAACTGAAGCAGTGCTCAAATTGACACTGCTCAAACCAATGAAGTGTAACACCGAGTCAATTAAACTTAATGACCGGATACTGGTGTACATGTGTCTGACCAAACGGGCTCCATGAGGGCCTTACATCCTCTAGTGGGACTTGTGCTCATAGCCCAGCACTGTGTGTCTCATTCAGCATTGGCCAGAGGACACCAGTATTGGCAGGTCCGCCATTGGTGCCCCGTTCTCTTCAGACGAGAGCAGGTTCACACAGAGCACGTGAGAGTCTAGAGGCGCCGTGGTGAAGTTATGCTGCCTGCAAGACCAGTTTGGTGATGGGTCTGGGAGGCCTATCCTTGGAGAGTGTTCTCTGGGTTCCTCCTGGTTCAGGACAAGGCCTAGCCTCATGGCCAGAGTGTGTAGGCAGTTCCTGGATGACAATGCTATTGACTGGCCCTCACAATCCCCAGACCTGATCCCATTGAGAACCTCTGGGACATAATGTATCGGTGCATCTGATGCCGCCAAGTAGCACCACAGACTGTTCTTACTGGTGCCCTGATCAGGAGCATGCCCAGATGTTGGCGGAGGTGCCTACAGGTGTGTTGGGGACATTCGCTAAGTCCCAGTATGAGCTGTCGTGATGTAATGAACTGTACGGTTGGGACCGCCTGTGATTTCAAATGTTTATATTCAGCCCTCAATCAATTGGTGATTTTTTTCCCCCTTCATTTATTTTGTTCTCAATGAATTACACAATGTACAGTAAAGATTTTGATCTTTGTTATATTTCATTCATCGAGATGTGTAATACAAGTGGTCCCTTAATTTTTTGAGCACTACATTTAGTAAAATGGGTAAATAAATGGGACTGTTACTGGGGCATCAACATAGCATATTCAGACCCCTCCGCATCTAAAGATTTTCTGGTAAAGACTATATTTAGAAATGATTGAGGTTATATTGTTGTCAATATGCACACAAAACCCCATAATGTCAAAACCCCTTTTAGTACAGTGTCCCAATTGACTGAAAATGGAAAACTAAAATATATTTTACTTAATCCTTCTGACCCTCTGTCTTTTTTTCATGCCTGAGAGCTCCATGGACATGGCTTGGTTTTTGCTCTGACATGATTTAGAATGACACAAAGGTCTATATTATGACCCACAATTCACAGTACATGTCATGGAAAGTACAGCCCATGAAGTCCAAGGAACTCTGTGAAGTCTAAGGCAGAATTGAGTTTAGGCGTAGATATTGGAAAGGTTATCAAGATTGTTAAAGCATAGGAGTCATAATTTCAAGCACTGTTAATTCAAAGAAGTTTGGAAAGTCCCAGGCTCTTCCTAGAGCTGGCTGCCCGGCCATTCTCGGTAACGGGGCAAAGAAAAACTTGGTCATTACAATTACCTAGGACCAAATGACTCTACAGAGATGGAATTACCTGCCAGAAAGACAAACATCTCTGTAGCCCTCCTGCAATCTGGGTAGATGGAAGCTAATCCTTGAGCATGAGGAAAATAATTATTTGATAGGATACAACCAAAATTCAACTGTTATGTTAGTCTGAATGAAGAACAGCGGTGGAAATTAGTTGTGCCACAGCCTGCCCATCATACCCTTAGCACTTGCTGCCCATAGTTCTTCAGTGTGATATGCATCAGAGGAAGGGCACCCCCCATAAAACCTGTTCAAGTCTTTACGGCTCTCTGACATTTTCAGCACCCATGGCCAAAACTGCTTTCTGACGCTATTGGATGTAAGCACCATGTTGTGGGGATGCTTCTCAGTGGCAGTGACTGGAAGGCTGGTCAAGAATCATGGAATGATGACGGGAGCTAAATCCAGAGAGCTCAGAGAAGAAAATCATATATAGAGCGCATATTACCTCAGGCTGGGGGAAATATTAATCTTTCAGTTTAATAACAACAACAAAGTAAACTTCAAAAGACACTTCTGCTAAGTACTGTATCTTTTTGTTTATTATTTAATAAATTGGCACAAACATGTCTATATGTGTTTTTGGTTTGTTGTTATGGAATATTGTGTATGGTGTATTGATGGCAATCAATTATAATTTTAGGCCATTTCACAACATAATGGTAGTAAGAAAAGTTAGTGTAGTTTACTTGACCTTTAACACGTGTGGTGCCTATAATGTGTTGGGAGTTTTTTAATCAATAAAATGTATTTAAATCAAATCAAATTAATTTGTCCGGTCTTCCGTTGCGCGCATGCCAATAATCTGCGGTTTCTGTGTCACCGTCACATCTCCAAATGGCTCACCCACCAATGAGTTGTTAACAATCTCCTTCCTCCTACATAATAAAGTCTGCGAAGACGTGCGTAAAAGTTTGTGTTTTTGAACCAGAACGACAAAGACACACTGATCAGGACGAACCTGTGTCGTGCTTAAGGGGACGTCAATTACATAAATCACTAGCGCGATAGAAACAAAACACATAAGTGTTGGAATATAACACCCACCCACCAATCCACCCATCCATAAGGAAATGTTCCCTTAACCTAGTTGAATAAACCGTCCACCGGTGCGGACTGAGAGACAGAGTGGGGATATGTGCGTCTTTGGTACTTATAGGCCAGGTTGTCTGGTTATATGGGAGGGCTTATACGATTTTTAGAACTTGACCGAGACACGGCGACAGGTAGGCAGACAGCGTAAAAAGAAATCAGTCGCTTTGAGTCGTGGTCTATCGTGTAAGTCAGTGTGATATGGATTGTGCGTCCAATAACGTCGGAAGTTAGCGCGCATCTCTAACAAGAAGAAGACTTTGAATCAGTTTTTTGCTTGTTCAGTTTCCTTGCTCTGAAGAAAATACGTTTTAGAAAAGAAACCCCAAAAGGACAATACATAAAGTTGCTTTTTCAAAGGAAAGAAGAAGTTAAATAATAAATTGGATAGATAGGGGCTTAACATATCGCTTCTACCTAATCAAGTTGTCACTTAAATGGAGAAAATGTTTCAAGTCGGAGGGAGATGTCTGACGTTACTTATTGTCTTTTTAGTTATTTTCATTGGTTTAGTGATGGGCTTTCCCACAAAACATCGTTACACACTCCATAACGGTGGGTCTTTGGAGGTAAGAAACATTTGTAATTATTGTTATTATCGACCCGATGTTAAATAAATGCGCTGCCCGGGATTATTGCGTTACAGTTATCCCAAGGAATATTTAATATGTAAGATATATTTAATTTCATTCTTAATTCTGATTTCTTAATTTGATTTAGCATATGTAAATTATTTAATACTAATTATTCATTCAAGTACATTTTATCCGAAAATTACTAATGATA
Source organism: Novumbra hubbsi (assembly GCA_016801125.1). Classification (NCBI taxonomy): domain Eukaryota; kingdom Metazoa; phylum Chordata; class Actinopteri; order Esociformes; family Umbridae; genus Novumbra; species Novumbra hubbsi. Next base: position 5,123 of record JACXGK010000219.1, on the reverse strand, counting down.
TCCTGCGAAATATTCTGCGTAATCATTCGCAAAATTGAAACATTAACTTTAATTAAGGCATCACATAGGCATACGGACAATGTAGTGCGCCCATAGCAGATCATTGCTCTTTCCATTCAGTGTACTAAAGGAAACCTACACCAATACATGTCTAGGTCCTGCTCTGTGTCTCTCCATGTATAGTAAGGTATCTTGGGAGTTTGTTCAGGCTAAGCAAAGCAGCATAGTGTTACACAGCAGCTACAAAACATTCAAAGGTTGTATTCCCTTTGAACACTAACATACAGGTCTCTCAGATCTGTAACAGGATCCGATAGGGGTGTTTGTGTGACTCGTGGACATATATGGGTGTACAAAGCTGTGTGTGAGTGTGTGTAGGGGCCTTAAGGGTCACCATGATCAGAATCAGATGTAAGAATGGAAGAAAGATGCAAGCAGACAGATTCCAGATCGCTGTCATTAAGCTTTTTCTTTGTACATTCTCTCCTATAGGTCTTTGATGTCCGATGTCATGATTAATGATTTGAGTCAGTTGGAGGTCAAGCAGCTAGGGAGAGAGAGAACGACAAGAAAAGAGAGAATGTGAGGAAAAGAGAGATAGAGAGAGAGAGAGAGAAACTGAAAGAGATTTTGTGACTAGTGGTGCTAAATGTATGTTTTGGGCACCAGTGACCATGTGCCAACATCGGTACTGGGCACCTTTCTTGTGTATGCCAGTGAGACAGGGTACAGGAAGGTTTGGTTTATACGGTAGAAAAGTGAGTGGGCACAACATTTTACATATCCCAGGGGGGTAAAAGGAACCCTCAGACTTGAGATCTGGAGTAAGGTCAAAGGTCAGGTCGGTTGATTGTTTACATTGGCCCTTTAGCCTACTAAGTTAGTGTGGAATTTCCTGTTTTGGGTTTTCCTCTCATCATGGGGAGGAGTGTTGAGTGTGCATGGCCCCCGTCCCAAATATTGAGTCCTGTTTGCCCTATCAGTTCTGTTATCCACCCTACTCTCCTTTCCTCTCTCCCTCTTCCAGGCCCTTCAATTGTTTTCCTTTTCCATCATTTCCAAAAAGGGATCAAAGAGCCCCATAGTTTATTGTTCTTCCGTAATGGTGTAGAAAGGGCCAGTGCTGAGGCCTTTGATATCTGTGGACATAGAAATCAGGCCTGACGCCCGCCTGCCTGCTTTGCCTGTGTTCTTCTCTTCCTGCTTCATCATCCAGACAGTACTCTACACCTCCTCCTCTCCTGCTTCATCATCCATACAGTATTGTACATTTCCTCTTCTCCTGCTTCATAATCCATACCAGACTTTACAGCTCCTCCTCTCTTTCTTCATCATCCACACAGAACTGCACTACCCCTCCTCTTCTCTGTGCCATCATCCATACAGTACTGTACATACCTCAACAACGTCATCCATACAGTACTGTTCATACCTCTACAACATCATCCATACAGTACTGTACATACCTCTACAACATCATGCATACAGTACTGTACATACCTCAACAACATCATCCATACATTACCTTACATACCTTAACAACATCATCCATACTGTACTGTACATACCTCTACGACGTCATCCATACAGTACAATACAACCCCTGTCCTCTTCTATCTTATCCCTGCTGAATCTGTGTCAACACCAATGACCCTGTCTGCTAGTCTAGTTTCATGTTGGCAGAGAAGGTTAGTCTTGGAAAGGCCAGGACTCCCACTGCTGTAAATTCATAGTGGCTCTCAAAGACGGACCATAGACCACATACCACTAAACAATAGACTTTGATCATCAGGGAAACCACTCTGCCCAAAGAAAGAGGGACTTTGAGACCTGACATCAGCAAGAAAGAGGAGGAAAGTGATATAAATGCAGACAAAATATTAATAACATAGTTTTTTCTAGATATAGATCATGACCGCACTACACAAAACTCTGGTAAGAATGTGCTGGAACCTATATTGTAATTCTAACCCACTGAGCAGCATATTTTGAAGGACCAGAAAAAAACAGAAAAAAAAATGTTTTCAACACCCTTTGCCTAAGCCTCAGAAACACCTGACTGGGGAATCAGAATCTTTCACTGACTCTCTTCTTCTAGTATCCAATTCTCACTACAGTATCCTGTCCTATTTTACTCCTCCCCATCCACTCACAAACTCAAGCTGTTGACATGGGCCCTAAATGGTGACCATGTGTTCTCATATTTGGATCTGGTCTGATGGAGCAGCCAACTGACAGGCTGACGTTTTTTACGGGGACCATTGCTGAGGTACGGTCTGTTCTCCTGCCCATAACCACAACTCCTAAACACCCCAGAGTTTTTTTCCCCCTTATTGTTTTAAACGGCACCATATTTCAGGCCGCAAACTGGAGCCGCTCCAGTCACTGAGGTCCTGTCGAATGTTTGGACAGTATTCTAGCACTGTGGATCCTTTGGTGTTGGATTCACCTATAGGCACTGATCTAGGATCAACTCAATGAATCAATATTTGTTTTATAAAGGCCTTTGTACATCAGCATACCCTGCCTAAAACCCCACCTAACAAGCGATGAGATGTTGAAACACAGTGGCTAGGAAAATCTCTGTAGAAAGGCGGATATTTAGGAATAAACCTAGAGGGGCCAGTCCTCTTCTGGCTGTGCCGGGTGGAATAGAGTGTGTGCATTACTCTTCAGGAGTACCTTTCTAAGTCAGTTGGCTTTAATCAAGGTTTGATGTACAATAAAAGTGATTGTAAATGGTGCAAAAAGACAGATCCACAAAAGTACATTTCAAATTAATTTGGCTTTTCATAACCAAGGTTTCAAGAACAATAATGGTCATTGTAAAGGATGCGATTAACAGATCCGCTGGCGAAAATGAAAATGTCATTTGGCTTCTCAAAGCATGGACAGGGCCAGCCAGGTCGAAACAGCTCCTCTCACTTGGCCTACGAAAGGTTTATCAGTATACCACTAATTACCCTGAGATACGTCACAGTTCCCTCCCAAAAACTGCAAGTGCAAAACTGGTAAAAGACAAATCTGGTCATTCACTCAACCTTCTGAAATAAAATCCTCACCCTTCTTAAATCCCACCCAACCTATTTTATTAGAAAAAAAACAGACCTTAGGGTATGACCTTTCTGCTCCCCCCCGCCCCCGGTTAAAAGAACGACGACCTACCATTTAGTCACTGACAGGTGCCTGAAGCTCCAGAGCTGACCGAGAGGGACCCGAAAGAAAACAACAGCTTGAGTGTACAGCGAGTAGCTCTGTGGCACATCGCGGCAGGTTGAGGGGGGACACAGGGCCAGCCTGCCCACCATCACAGGGGTCCCACCACTCTGGGGTTTTCTCATTAAAACCAGAGAATCTGGCACAGGCCTCTCTTTGTCAAAGGCAGGGCCTTGGCTGTCGTGGGGGGAAAACCCCCCAGAAAGGACAGGGGGTGTTGGTTAGTTCGCCGGAAGATCTGTTGGGCTCCATAATAGTTTTTCAAAGCTCCGAAAACATGGTTCCAACCTGGTAGAAATGTTATAGGGGTGGACAGCATACAGTAAACCTGTGTGCTTTTGTATCTTTATTAACTAATAACCCGTTTCAGTATGTGAATTGACCTGCCCTTTTGACCGGCCTGTAGCAATTATTGAGTATGTTGTTACTGTTATCCGTGTCTTCAGAGCGGTCCAGTCTACTGTGTCGATGCTTTATTGAGGTGTCTCTTTATCTATTTCCTCAGGCAGGTGCTGAGCCGCCGGCCAGTGGGGTCCATCCTGGACCAGAGTCCCTGGAGCAACAGAACCAGCTTCAGAGTCTCCTGCCCCCTTCTACCGAACACCACCATCAGAGAAGGTGGTCCCACTCCCAGCCCCGCTCTGCAGGGATCCTGCCCCAGCCTCAACCAGAGGAGGAGACCAAACCCTTTGTTCTGGATCTGAAGAACTTCCCGGACCTGGCCAATGCCGATATCAGCTCTCAGAACCCCAACATTCAGGTGAGTGATAATATCTATTTGGAAGATGTATTGCCCCCTCCAAGTGCTTTTATCAGGGTACATGCTGAAACACATCCACTACCAATGTATAGCGCCCACTTGGTAGAGCAGGTCAACATCCCAACATACATCTCTCAGTGTAAGCTCTCAATCTCTCTGACTTGTTCCTTCCATTTTCTGGGAGACAGTTCGAGTTTGTGGTTAGCTGGAGCTACATGTACTGATCCTAGGCTCTGCCCTCCTATTGGAATATTCACATATTAATGCCCCTTTTTTAAGTGTCCCAAATGGAACCCGGTTTCTTTCGGTTTAGTGCACTACTTTTTAGTATGCCCCATTGGACACGTAATGGAGCTTTAACGTATGGAATGATTCATACATAAAGTGGTCACCTGCCAGTCTAATAAGGGGACGGTCTCGCAGACATGGATTAAGCCTAGTCTAGGACCAAAAAATCTAGTTCAATAGAAAACTACATTGAGCTAGTTGTTTCAGTCCTAGACTGGGCTTAATCTGTGTTTGTGAAACCAGCCCAGGATGTTATAAAACATGATCAATTATTTGATCAACGTCTCAATACTCATTGCACATCTCATTCCTGGCAGGGTACATCAGAGCTATGTGTTACAGCTAGGTGGCACAGATGCTAAGGTGGCACAGATGCTAAGGTGGCACAGATGCCAAGGTGGCACAGATGCCAAGGTGTATAACACCACTTATTAAAGCACATAGCACATCCTCCTCTCCCCCCGGCCCAGGTAACCATTGAGGTGGTGGATGATCCTAAGATGGAAGTGGAATTGGATCTGGCGAAGGACAGGGACTGGATCCCCCCCTCTTCCCCGTCCACTGTGGACTGGCTCGGGGGTAAGAAGCTGTTCTGGCCCCTATTCTGGGGCTACACGGACACCGACTCCAGCGAGGATGGGACGGGCCGCTCTGGGCTGGAGGAGACTGGAGAGGAGGGAGATGAAGATTATCCGTTTGAGTACGATAGCGAGGAGCCTCTCCCCAGTGGAGTGGGTATAGACAGAGACAGTCGCTGGAACGAGGATTGGGACACCACTCATAGCTACTATGGTAAGGCTTCTTCCCACTCATAGCTACTATGGTAAGGCTTCTTCCCACTCATAGCTACTATGGTAAG
>JACXGK010000218.1:110689-136305 GCA_016801125.1 Novumbra hubbsi | reverse complement strand
CCACATGACTGGGTACAACACACAAATTAAACTGTGTCTGATGCTGGTCCACATGACTGGGTACAACAAACAATTAAACATCAACATTTATTCCCTTTACATTTATTTATACACAACAATTTGGTTTCATTTAAACAATTAATAAAACTAGCTATCTGTAGCTACTAAACACATTCTTACTTCTTATTAAATAAAATGTGATGAACATCACAAATATCCACTATTTTCCTGGTTGAAAGTATGGCACTTCAATGGGAACAGGTTGATATGTCAGTTAGACACACACTTAAATTGTAAATATACAAATATCATTCACATGGATATTATGGTGGTTTTCTGGTCCCTGTGTGTCTCTGGATGAAACCTCTTTCTCAGGTGAGGTCTTGGACCAGCTGTGCATGTTCTTTTACTTTGCACATATGTACATGCTAATTAAAATACTCAGTCCGATAAGACCCGCGAGGACCCCGACAACGATTAGCGCGACACTTGGCCATTCTGTAAAAAAAAGAAAAGACCCATGAATGTCGAGCCTAGTCTGGAGAGCAAGATCATTCAGAAACAGTAATTATGCAAAGGCTGGCACAGTTTCACTAGGGTTACACTGGGGCGGGGGACGGGGGCTGGGATATCAGACAAACTGATTACAAAATGTGGAGTTGCTGTTCGTTAAGACAATATAGATACTCACTGCTCACAAAGACCTTCACAGAGGCGACACGATCGGACTGTTCAATGCTACAGGTGTACTCCCCCGGTTTGATGGGAGCAGGAAGGGTGGTTGTTAACTTTTCCCCCGAGGCAAGTTTCTTGCTGTAGATTGTCTCTGTGTTGGACTCTGAGTTCCTTTTCAGGTACATGTACACCTGAGGGAAGACACACGAAGAAAGACCACCAGTGGAGTTGTTGTAGTTTTGGACAAAGGTTTTGGACAGAAATATAGACACACTTAAAATTCATTCAAATCATAGGCAATGTTACCTTGTATGGTAGAAAACCCACTGCTGAGAGAGATATGCAAGAAACCCTACGATTCGCTAAAACACCCCAAAACAACCCACAATCCAATTAAAGCACACCTCACACATCTCTATGTTTACAGAAAACAAAATGAAGCACTGACAGAAAATAACACTTTCCCCTCAGTCAAACATAGAGGCAGTTTGGGGCACAATATTAAAACTAGTGTAAGAAAGGCGTGACTCTGTCAAAGGTCATATGCGTTCCAGCATGACAATGAACCCAGATACGCACCCAGGAGAGGTTCGAGACAAAACAATGGACATCAATGATTCCAGATCTAAATCTTTTTTAAAACCTGTTGTCGGGAAACACCCTTCAAATCTTAGAGTACAAATCGGGGAGCACAAATGCTGTTATTTAGTTCAAAGCCTGAGCCATATCGAGTGTAGGTTATCAAGAATTGTATTCATGGCCTTTCTGTTTATTTTCGGACTTAAAAGGATATATTAGTTTCTGAATAAAATAGAGATTCTGCAATATTAACAAATAAAGAATTGTGAGGCCCGAATTCAACGTAATCTTCGAGATAACGTGAGTTCAGGCAAAATACGCCATGTTTTTTGAAGACATGTACTACAATACTTCCCGTCTTGCCGTTCGGCTCCGCTGGGTTAACTCATTACCATTACATGATGGTGTATATGATACTACTATTAATCATATCAACATCATGACTTCAGTGGCAATCCAAATAGGCAATGACTATGGTACGCAATACTGATTCCCCCCATGAAAAGAATACAGAACCAAACAGGTGTATGCAGGGGTGGAGGCAGGCGTGGAGGCAGGGGTGGAGGCAGGCGTGGAGGCAGGGGTGGAGGCAGGTGTGGTGGGTGGATTTGCACCCACATGCTAATGAGACCAGAGGATGTCAGAACGTGAGTGAGTAACCTGATGACGAAATAGTTGTTTTGACATCTGGTATTGGGTGAGTGATAGGAGCAACCCCTGGACTCAACCAGGACGTCGCTGACCAATGAGTGTCCACTTGAGTGTCACCTCACAATTGGTTATGTTAATGTATCTGAAGCAGGTGCAAGGCTGACAATGCTTTTGTCCCCGGGTACACACCTGCTTATAAATCTTACTGAATGTGGCTACGGTGTTACCTCTCTCGTGCCGAACCAAGGGGCATCGAACACGCATGATAATTCCAAGGTGTGCTCATCGCTGATGGAGATCCTGGAAACCACTCTGTATCCAGTAATTAAAATCTGAGGAGTTGGCAGGGCATCTAAGGAGGGGGAGGGGGGTGTTGCGGAAGACAAATCCTTTAGCTACAAAATATTGATGCGAAAACCACCAAAAACCACCAAAAAACAAAAGTCCCTCCCACCTGAGCAGACCACGTCCAGGCCTGTTCTCCGAGAGCAAGAAGGATGCACCTCAGAAACGGCACAATCCCTGAAACGCCTCTCGTTTCCTTGGCACGATATGGAACCCAGAGAGAAGTCCGCAGCACCATTGTCCCGTGGGGTGGTGACGGACCACGGGGTCCCACAGCCCAGCTCTCGACAGACCACCAGGCCCCTTTGATAACGCCGAAAGTCTGCCGCTCCGTCTTGACACACGGGACCCCAGCGGCCCCTGATCTGCACCTCCAGTTGGCCCAGACACTTAGAGCCCTGGCTCTCAGGAACCAACCGTATAGGGGCCTCCTCTGTGAGAAGAGGTGTGAAGTCAAACAGGTGACGTTTTAGTTAGTCATTTAAACCTGCTGATATAAACTATACAGCATGCCTTTTTTTCTTTTTACAGCCAGCACATTATATTACGGCTTAAACACTGACCTGCTATAGCGGGGAGGGGACTGGAGGGAGGGGAGAAGTAAATATGCTGCTTAGAGTCTACAATCTCTAGTCTGCAGATGAACTCAAATGATTCAGTGGCGTCAACTTGATTCCTTTTTAATGTAATGAGATCTTGGTTGCCAGTGAGGGCTGCTGACCCCCAAAGCATAAAAGTCTCGTTTCCCACGAGAACTGGCAACTCTCTGAAGTACAGGCTGAGTGTTTTGTTCGGGAGACTGGATGTAGTTGAGCAATTGATTGTGTAGTTTCCTCCGATGGGTACGAAAACCGGCACAGACAATATTGGGCGTGGGAGAGGAGCTAGTTGGAAAGAGATATACAAAATATGTCTCAGTCTTCATATTTTGACAATTTGTACGTTTCAGAAACTACCGCGACTAGGCAAGGACCTTTTAAGATTAAAGATGGAATCACATCCTTACTGCAGGGAAATTATACAATTCCCTGCTCTCAACTAAATCTCTTCAAATACTATCAATTTAAAGATAATTCCAAAATCTTTGGCAACTATTTGAGGTGTGAGAATATTTCTATTTATGGATTATGCACATGCAACAACATAATACACATCCAGCCCAAAACGGGAGGTCAAATATTGTGTCACTCAAAAAAGGCCCGGAAACACATCCTTAACCAGCTTGAAAGTCATCAGCGTATGATAGCAATGAGTGGGGCCTGAGCCATTATGAAACACTCACAAACGAGGAGGTTGACGGGATTGCTTGGGGCTGACACTTCTCCAGTACCGCTGTCATTATACCAGCAGACGTACATCCCTTCATTAGCCGCAACTGCTGTTGTGGTGAACTTGACTTCAGTGATGCCTTTTAGAGTGGATATGAATATCGCAGACAGTGCTTGGTTGCCTCGTCCAAAAGAAACGGTCATCGGGTAGGGCGCATTTCTGGGAGGGGAACAGGTCAGATCGACGTCTGAGAATAATTGGTAGTTATTGCTTGAAGAGGGTCGCCCGAAGGAGAGGATAGGGGCCGGTAGAAGACCTGTGAAAGGAGGGAGAATATTGAGAAGGAACTACAAAGATGCAACATATACATCTACACCTACAAAACGCATCCCATTGCACTACACGACAAAGCAACAGTACCCAGTTGCTCAATAGTCTAAATTCATAGCGTCAGGCTCTGCCTTGCAAAGCTTTACGAAACCAGGAAACGCTCCAAAACCTTTTTTTGCTCAGTGCAGATGTGACCACACAACAGGTCTTAAGTTAATCTCAACACTTCCGTTGCAAACAGGAAGTGACTACATAGCAGGCCACTCTGAAGCAGTTCATCCATTACAATGTTTGTGGGGAAGATATTTGGCTGCCTGTCTGTCCCCTGTCCACCGTTGGACAAATTTTTCAGCTCCATTATGGACACACACCCATGTTCATTTTGAGATAACGCACATAACACACATATTAATGTGCTTTGGTACCTCTTACAACAAGAACATAGATGACAAAGATCAGTTTAAAAGACACCTTCTGCGGGAATAAAGCACACAGAGATGACGATTACCTTGAGTCCAAACCACCCCGGCAAGGAACAAGATTGTAAGTACTGGGTCAGAAGAAAACAAAAGGAACATTTTATTATCAAGGAACTTTACAAGCTTTCCTCCCCACCACTTCCTTATTAAAGTGAACACTTTGATCCACACACTCTCTAACGCATCACCCCAACTTACTGCAACCCTTTGTAGCGATGAAACGTGGAGAAATTCTAACCTCGCCTCATGTGCCAATAATAAATTAAATGTTTAAATTAAATGTTGCTACGCTTTGTGAATGAAGTGCCGATTAAAAAAACTGAAGTGCCAAAAACATTGATAATAGTTCGGTAAGACTTTTTATTACAAAAGATATTAATGTTAAACATTTTCAAGTAATTGGCACAGTGGTTAATCTCTTGAATAATAAATGACTGACTATAAAAGACAAAAATGTATAAAAAAATATAATTTACCTGTTAAGATGAGCATTGTTGAAGCGAATAGTCGTCAACGACTTATACAGGGTTTCCAAATGATTTTAAGCAATAGCAAATGGGGAACATATTGGCTTCCTATTTAAAATGTCAGTTCATTACGAAATGCAAAAATGTTTATCAGAGTTAACGCCCGCTATTGGGTAAATCTAATACCAGTGGCATTTCAAGGTTGGTGTAACCATCAACCAGTCAAATTCATATTATGAAGACTTTTCTACTGGAATGTGTCAGTCATTGCAGAAGCTGTTCACAAGAGGGCAGTGTAGTTCTGCCGTTTTTTTTTTTTTTTTGTCTACAATGTTCAGATAGAAAAGTACAGAATCAGGCCATAGGTTTGTATTTGCCCTCTGTTGGAATCCCACACCAACCTTGGATTTGAGCCATGAAAGACCACTGCATTGCCTATGTACTATACACTCCTGTCATAACCAGGACATGATGGTCATCAGTAGCAGAGACCACAACTGGTAAAATACAACCATATAAACCATGTGAACACTGGCAAAGCGGAGCAGGATAGACGGCAAGGCAGAGGAACCATTCCCAGAGCCCCTGAACAGGGACAAAACTGCAATCGAAATGTCTGTGAACCATCACAAGAACATCGTAGTTGACAGGCTTCTACCCAGCCAAAGCTCATCACAGTAACCAACTGTCCTTGTACCTGGATAACTTGGGGAAAACATATTCATGTGTGCCGCCATATCCCAAGTAGTAGGACACAAGGCACTTCTTTAGGTCCACAACGCTGTAGCTGCACACCTCATTATGTTCCTTGATTAAATGATGTGTGATAATAGGTTCCACCGTTCAGAGGTGATTCAGGAATGGTTCTGGGCCGATCCCTGATTCCCGACCCGAGCCTTTGCCCCGTAATGTCCTTCTTATCATGGAGGTGGAAGGTCTATGACCGCCATCCCCATGAGCATGTCACACAAATGGAAAGGATTTTCTGTCAGTTGTGACGATTGGGATGTACAGTTTGAGTATTGCCTAATGTGAAAAGACTGAAATAAACTGTAACAGATTACCTTTAGCACTTCATAGAGTCATCCTGAAACTCGTCCAGTACATTGTTTGGTCTCAGACTTGTTACAATGACTAAACTTAAAGAATTCCACTGTATTGTTGAGTTGCCTTAAACTTGAATCACTGATCTTATGCTGAACAATGTTTACAAACCAATGATCAGTATGCAGTTCTATACTAAGGATTATTTAAACACAACACCAAAACATATTGAAAATACTACCAAAGCGACTAAAACAAAACAAACTGTGAATCCTGGACTGAAATGCAATCAAATATATTGGACATTATCACAGCAACTACCAATGCTTACAACACTATGCATACTATGCACGTACATGATATATTTTCCAACACTAAATATTAGATAGGAATATGTCAGAATGCATAGGAGGGGGTCAAAGGTAATAGCCAATCAGTACACAAGGTCTATTCCACAACAAACCCCAGATGGCTTGCTCCTGGTCATAAACACCACATGGACAACCCCCTTAAGAGGCATGGACAACCCCCTAGAGAGGCATGGTGAGGGGGCCGCTTGTAAGAGGCCTCAAATCCAGTCCAATGTCCTTTGTTCTGATCCTAAATTGTGTCAAACTTAAACTATTTACTTTCCATATTAAACAACAGTCTGAACTAAATCTCCCCATTGCCACCATGTCATGCTGATGATCACGTACTCATTACGTAATCGTATTGTGAGTCTAGAAACGTGCGTTATCACTGATATTACAAGACTGTTTTGTTGACTGGTCCTCACTTGACCTCACTCTGTTTCAAGGACATGTGTGACTGTGTAAGTGCGTAGGCTAGCTCATGAAAGATATCTGCTTCATTTGTATATCCTTTCCTATATATGGAGTTGCCCTTTCTTAACAATAAGGCTCTGTGTGAATGGAAGGCTGTTGAGAAGATGTTCTATTTATATAGGGAATGCCTTTCTCAAACTCAAGGATCGAAAACCACAGTGTGACACAGTCAACAGAAGAAAACATGCAAGAGAATATTAAAAAGTGCTTCATACAAATGAGAAAGAACAACAAAGAAAAATTTGAAGATCCACAAGATAACGACATGGGCGGGAGACGGAGATGATACAGGTAGGTCTGTGCAGGAGGTGTACATTTCCGGACACCTCAGACGTGTAACCATCAATGATATTGTATACCGTAGATGATGAGTTCTCCAAACGTGTTGCAATATTACATTGTGATGCGTTGTTTTTGAATGGTGGCACTATTTGCCCGTGCAGTCTTTCATAGAGTGGTGAACCCATCCTCACCTCTGACAGACCCATCTTCTCTGGAATGATCTTTCAATACCCATTCATGTTACTGACCTGTTGCCAATTGAACAATGCCAATTAGTTGTGTGATATTACACCAGGTTTAGTTTTTTACTCATTTATAGTAGAAGTATTGATTGTATGTTTTCACCCTTTTTGCTATCATGCAAAAAAAACTGTGAAGCAGCCAATTGTCTTTCGAAGTCACCTAATTACATTAATATAGGCCACTAGTAGGAAATTCAAATTAAACCCCAGCCTATGGCAAAGACCATATCTAAGAAAACTTCCATATGTACTTAATCATATACTGTATGTCGTCAAATTGCCTGTGGCAATGACATAAAGAAAAGCTGTGGCAAAAGGCCCCATTCTCAGATCAACATTTTTGTCATATGAATGTGGAAACTATCCTATGGTGGTGGCAGCTTCATGAACAGGGGACGCTTTTCATTGTCAGGGACAGGAAGAGGTCTGGACTGCAGGCCAGAAGTACAGGATAAATGTTCATCAGTCTTTCCCCCTGGAATGGGGATGGAAGACAATCCATTTGTATTGTACGCAACACAACAATAATGTCTACTCACCAGTCACACATGTTTTTCTTCTTCTAACACTATTCTAACCCTTCTTCCAACATGTTGACAGCGTGCAGTGTTTGTGTGTGTGTGTGTGTCTGCCTGTCTTTCTGTTCTTACCGAACATGTACTAATAAACAACTCCCACGAACACAATTTTAGCCCTACAAAATACATTTCCTGTAGATGTATTGCACATCCAATCCAATCCATGAAGACCTGGTGGGCAAAGGAAAAACCCTGGCCACTCTACTCATTAATGAACTGCTCAAGCCTCTCCATGACAACCAGTCTGCATCAGGCAGCTTTCCATCAGACTCTCCCAAAGCCCAGCAGAGATTGAGCTGTCTACCCTGAACGTGGCAATCAAGGGTTTTTGCTTTATCCTCAGTTTATCCTGGTGTGGGAGTGTGTGTGTGTGTGCATACACCCCTGTGGCTGTGAATGGGTTTTTGTGTATGACTGCGTAGGTGTTTGAGTGTAAGTGTTTGTGTGTAGTAGTGCGTATGAGCTTGTGTCCGCTTGTACAATGGTAGCCAGGTTTATTAGGCAACAACACCTCTGGTGCCTGTGTGAACGTTCTCTTGTAGAACAGCTCAAATTCTTCTTCACCTTGCAGACTCTAAAATTCACCTCCGCTTGAAACATGGATAAGAACCAGCCCTGAGGAATAATGAGTCAGATGAAGACTTTTGGTTGGTCCCGGAGATCTGATTGATTGGAGAAATGCTGATGTCTTTGTTTCATACAAAATCAACTTGATAAAGATGTGCTATAAAGCTGGGATTAAATAAACAACACGTGCAATTAGCTATGTTGAATACTAGTACAGTTGCTCAGAGAATATATTTATATTAAGTATAAAAAAGTTGAGTGTCAAAATAATAAGTGCCCCAATCAAACCAAATGAAATCTGCATTAACGTTCAACTTTGAGCCTTACAAAAGTGTTTTGCATTGTTCCACGGCTTCCTGTGTAGACACGTAAAAATCTATTTGTCATCTATCACAAAGACAAAAAACACGCTAATTGTGAAAAGCCAGACAGTCGTTTCCCCTCCATGAATCAGCCAATCGACAATATACCGTAGCTCAAAGCTAAATAATAAATGATACCACTTACCAATATTAGTGCAACATTTAAAAAAACCATAAACAGAATACAGTTCCAAAACCCCTTTGGAACCTTGGTTAGTCTGCCAGGAGGGCCCAGGGTACCTTGGGGTGAGGAAGGGGGTTTGCATGGAAGGAGGGAGGAAAGTGTGGATGCTGTGTCCTACAGCTGTAGATGTACAGCATATACGTTCAGTAGGTCTAGAGACAGAACCAACATGCATGCTCAGCTTAAGACTACCCGGAACTACCCAACGTAATGAATTAAATCAGCACCAGGTAAGAATCCCTCGGTTGTTGCATGTTTCCAGATTATACTTTTTGAAAATGTACAGTTTAAAGGTGGCAGGCTCTTAAAAGTCTGGTTGTTGAACATTGGGGTTGATGTGGGGTTGATGTTCACAGAGGTCTGATGTTATAACACCAAGAAGGCATGTGCTAGGGTTTTCATAGCCTATATAAGCAAGGTTTTTACACTCTCTCTTCTCAAAACGTCTAATCAATATCATGCTGTATGGCACTGTAAAATGTAGACGGATGGAATGGTGTGAGTCTGTACTCTTCAAGCCCGGCATACCTAGGAAATGAGAAAGACAGATGCTATGATTATCCGGCCATTGCCCTTTGCAGTCCTTCTATTGTGGGTTTGTGATTTAATTACTGATGCCCCTGAGTGACTTTGCTCTTGAGCCAAAATGTGCGTGGTTAAGTTTGATATAAAATGATAAAAGAAAGCGTGCCGATGAACTCAAAGACATGTATTAAGACTGAGGGCATTGCATAGCACAAGGCCCTCATCCCATGTGCCCTTCTTGAGATACAAACTACGATAGCTAATAAAATGTTCATCAATTTACTTAAGATTAATTGGATTAAACGTCAAGTGAAAGACAGTGATGAGAGTTTTTAATGCGAGAAGCTCAGCTTAATGGGAGCTGGTTTCCACAAAAAACAATAATTATAAAATACACACGTCTTATTAATGTAGCAGTTACGTTTTATCTCTGGTGGATCAACAAGTTATTGAGATATAGTGGGCATCATCCATGTACCGATTACTTGCGTAAACCCAGAAACTTTCGGCACACTGCAAAGCTGACACATATTAAATCCAGTGATGTTGTTAGTTTTGTGTTGAATGCATTATGTTTTGGATGACCCCAGGAGCCACTGCATAATGTCTTGTTAGGTGTTTTGTGTTGACCCCAGGAGACACTGCATTATGTCTTGTTAGGTGTTTTGTGTTGACCCCAGGAGCCACTGCATAATGTCTTGTTAGGTGTTTTGTGTTGACCCCAGGATACACTGCATTATGTCTTGTTAGGTGTTTTGTGTTGACCCCAGGAGACATTGCACTATGTCTTGTTAGGAGTTTTGTGTTGACCCCAGGAGAGACTGCACTATGTCTTGTTAGGTGTTTTGTGTTGACCCCAGGAGACACTGCATTATGTCTTGTTAGGTGTTTTGTGTTGACCCCAGGAGACACTGCATTTTGTCTTGTTAGGTGTTTTAGCTAAGGGGTATCCTAAGTAATAAAAGATCTAACTATCATTATTTCCTTGTCCTTTTCTTTATACAGTTGTTCACTTTCATATTTACGAATGTTTACTGTAAATGTAATTGTATTGCTCCCAAATATTGCCAAGCTACAAACACAGATCGGAAATGGAAAAGCCACATCCAGTACTGATTACAGGAGTAGACAATTATTTCGCCAAAAAACATTAAATGAACACAATTTAACAAGGTGATTTTCATACAATGCCAGTTCCCTAACCTGCTCCGACCTAAATGGCGTTTCATATAGCCCCGGTCTCCCCCGTTACCGGTTTCTTTAGGCATACCTACCACTGACGTTTGGGTCCTGTGGCCTTACCGGGACTTAAAAGGCCACCACTTGAAATTGCCTTTTTATTACACCCATACATCACAGAGCCAAGACAACACAAGCTATTACCACCTCTACTCTCCACCAATGTTGAAGAGGAGTGGTGTGTGTTTGTGTATGCGAGTGTGTGCGCGTGTGTGTATGTATGTATGCGTGGGGTATCGTTGGCCATAAGTACCTCTGCTTGCCGGTGAGGTGGATGAAGGGATTGTGTGTGGACAGAGGGGTATAGACAGCCATTGCTGTAATGGGGATAGGGGAAGAAAAGACCAAAAGTGACCCGGCTGTAATGGCCTTTGAAGTGGCGCCACTGTTATTATTTCCTGGAATGAAGTCTACTGTAGAAAATGTGAACAAGAGGACTGGTGAAGAGGAGGCTTGTGGTACCTCGGGCAATGAAAAAACAAAAAGGCTGGTCACGCTGTTTACAGGCCCCGGACTGCCATGGCAACAGAGCACTTCATGGCATCAGTCCATTTGGACATTATTTAATGTTAATGGATCCCCCGCCCGGGATTCTGTCCGTTTGGTACGGTGCCTTCTATTTTATGTCGATTGTTGTGAAGTCTAATCCATCTCAGTGGTGCATTTTATCTTTAACAATTGCACATTGTTTTTACTAGGTTGTGTATTCTGTTCTATTTCTGTGCCACTTTCAGTTTCCGTGGTGAGATCTGAGTGTGATGCGTAGGTGAGGCAGGACCAAAACGCAGGTGCGTTGTAGTGTCTTTATTCTTTAAAGGCAATACTCCCAAAGGAGGAGAACCAAACAAAAGGGTGCTCGGTAGCACACAGGTAAATAATAAAATACAATGGCACCGAGAACCAGCGCATTCGCTGGATATTTAAAAGCAGTGCAAACGTGCATATGCTCTCCGCATACATGTAACAATAACGGACACAAGGACAAGACACAGGAGGGATTATAAGGCAGGCCAACAGGTTGCACCTGTAGGGAATTAGGGAAGGGCGCATTCACAGGACATGGGAAACAGGACAACACGAGCAATGACGACTAGAACTCCGGCGACGTCGCGCGCCGGCTCACCACAGGCAGAGGTGGGGGCGCGTCCCTAGACGGGGACGTGACACTGAGTCTCAAGCAGGTCCCTCGTGGGCTCTCCTTTATGTTTGCATTTCATTCTTTGAAAGGACCAGTTAGTCCAAAGCAGCTTCTATTTTTGCGAATTTACATTTTATTGTACATAAGTGACTTTGTACTGTTTTTATTCGAAAAATAACACTTTTTGACGTACACATTCCATGTTATTGTAATGTATTGCTGTTATTCAGAAAATACCAATTTTTTTAATTGACATTAGATTTTATTTGCATTCATACAGTGCTCTGCAAAAGCCTTGGGCCACTGAAAAAAAAAGTTTAAAGGTATTTATATGGAAGGCTAATTTTAACTATTAGAATGACTACAAACAAAAATAATAAAATCGAACAAGAACTTCTTGAGTGGCTGAAATTTTTTATTGTTATCTTGTGAGAGGGCCAAAGGAAATGTCATAAAGCAATTTGATGAAAACTGAAGACCCAAAAAGCTGTCAGCGCTTCAGTACTTAAAGATTTCTTCCTCGAGGGACAGAAGAAAATCCAGTAAAGCCCCTGCTCAGCATCTGGCAGAGTCATCTGGCACTAAAGTACTCAATTCAACCATGAGAATAAGTCCCACAAGAAATGTCCTTGTAAACCGTGTTGCAGCTAAGAAACCATTATTGCAATCTCTACTGTTTATTAAGTTTTTGGAGCATTGATATATAGTGTATTCCCCAGGATGTATTATAGAGATGCTGACCCTAATTCATGAAATATCTCAGATTCAAGCTTGGAAAGAGATGTACAAGCATATCCAAGTGTGATTTATGAAACCGTCGCACCTCTTCAATATGAGCATAGATGTCATTGCAGATCAATAAATTAGATAAAGCAGTGTATACATGAAGGCAATGATGCCATTGACTGTCCCTCACGTTCCTCAGACCTGAATCCAACTGAGAACCTCTGAGATGTTTTGAATCCTTGCATCCAATGCCACAAAGTAGCAACACAGACTGTCCAGGAGCTCACTGATGCCCTGGTCCAGGTCTGGGAGATCCACCAGGACACCATCCACCACCTCATCAGGAGCATGCCTAGATGATGTCGGGAGTGCATACATGCACATGGGGGGGGGGGACGATACTCACCACTGAGTCACATTACGAGTTTATTACATTCCGCCTTTATGAACGTCACGCAAGTTGGAACAGCTTGAGATTTCAATTGTTTACTTTAATTGTTGGGGTCAATTTGAATCCAGCCCTGAATGGGTTGGTGATTTTGGTTTCCATTGACCGTTGTTCGACAAGTCATTTTGTCTTCAATGAATTACACTCTGTACAGTAAAGATTTTGATCTTCAGTATATTTAATTCATCGAGACCTAATGTGTGAAGTGTTTCCGTAGTTCTTTCAGCAGTGCATGTTTAATCACTAATACCCCACCATGCTCTAGGTACAATACGTAATGCACAGAGGTGAGCTGTAAAACATAAGTGGACAAAGGTGACAACAGACCCTATCTAAACCCTCCAGCTGTGTCCTAGTTACCCCTCCGACAGCTGGAATTCAGTTCACGGTGTTTAAAATTAGCTCGGGCATCTATCATTTCCACGAGCTGAGCGGGTTTGTGTCCGGTCCCGGCACCGGCAATCTGTCAAAGTGCGCCCGTCTGTCCTGCCTCAGTGCGCCATCAGTCAAGCGCGCCACCCCGTCACCCGGGACAGTGAGAGTGCCCGCATGGGGAGAGATATTGCCGCGGGGACAAAATACTGCACACACACTCCGGTAGTTCAATCCGCACGCACTCAGCGTGGAAATGGGAAGAGTAAACAATGACGACAAGGAAAAGAAACACAAAGTCACTGAGCTGTTTGAGGCGGTCCGCGGCTTTCGGTTTCTTTAATGGCCTGCGTTATTTGTGTCTGGGAGAGGTACCTTGAATGACACCTTTTATGAGGCATTGGGGTCAGATAAACGACATACAGTCAAATAAACATGCTTCTAATGGTATTTGATTTATGACTAATAAAACACTGCATACAACAACAACAACCCAAAAAATCCAATAACCTGTCTTCCTTGGTATGTATAGGGGCTACCTATCTTCACTTTGTGCCGTCTCACATTGCAGGTCAGGCAAAGCTGGAATACGCTTTAACACGAATCAGTTGACGCACATTTGCGTCAAAATCATTGCGATTTTTACATTTCTATTAATATCTCCAGATTGCCTGAAGATGTATGCCTACGTTTGTAGAGGACAGTTTTCCGAAAAGAATGACGTGTCGTATGTGTATTTTCGTAAAGGACAAGCCTTCCAAATCTCAACCACAAAAACACAAGAAAAAATCGCACCTGTTACATTTCGATTCATATCTCCGGAAATGTTAAAGATGTAAGCCTACGGTTCTTTACATGTTGTAGGGGAGAGTCTGGTGCAACAATGACATGTCGTTTATGTATTTCTGCAAAGTGGAAGCCTTCCATATCTTGACTGAAATCTCTTAGAGGCAATTTTGCGCCGAAAAGCGCACCTGTTACATTTCGATTCATATCTCCGGAAATGTTAAAGATGTAAGCCTACGGTTCTTTACATGCTGTAGGGGAGAGTCTGATGCAACGAATGACATGTTGTTTGTGAATTTCTGTAAAGCAGAAACCTTCCAAATTCCGACCACAGGAACACAGTTTTTCATGATTGCATAGAATAAACAATACAATGTTTTGACATTATAAACATACGTTTCTGTAGCAGCTTTATTACAGGAAAACGTATAGTCCAAAACACGGTCTATAACACAGACTATAATATAACTTAAAAGGCTGCCCTTTATGCAAATTAAATTATTTGTAAAATGAGGTAGTATAACATAGTGTATTTTTTATGTGGAAAATCGATTATTCACTTTGAAATAACATTTAGCAAAAACCTGTGTTGCTTTCGAAAAAGTTTGTGAAGTCAGCAGCCAGTCTTCGCAAAACAATGTGCAGTTACCGTTACACATGAATCTGTGGAGATGCTTGTCCAGGAATCACAGGTACCGTTACACACGAGTCTGTGGAGATGGTTGTCCAGGAATCACAGGTACCGTTACACACGAGTCTGTGGAGATGGTTGTCCAGGAATCACAGGTGACGACCGCTCGGCCGGCTTCCGCATCGACTCAGTAACTCTGGATTTTGTGTCACTGTAAAAAAAGAAATCGATTCTTTCTTTTCATAAATCAATGCAGAATCGTTCACGTCAGGATCGTGATCCACCTAAAAAACAATTATATTCCCCAGCTCTGGTATTTAGTATATACATAGAACCTGGACTACATTTGAAATATACATTTAAATAAATAAAACATATCTTTATTTCTTTAAAATATCTTTATCCTGTAGTCTCTTAAAACAATAGGCATATGGAGCGGGACATTTGATTGGGTAATTGATAATTGAATGGTCCATCTGTGTTTTGTTGGTCCAATTGAACGGTCTCACTGTGTTCCAGTTGCAGACAGCCTACCACAAGAGAGTGGAGTCCAGGGATTAATCCTAAAATTGTGTGTGTGCGTGTAGGTTACTGAAATATTAAAATCTCAGCTACACACTACTGCAAGTCAAGGCCTTAAGTCAACATGGGCGAGAAGGAGCAAATCTGCCTGCATCTAAGGCCTAGAAAAAAATTGAAAACCAAACTAAGTACCCTATAACAATGACCAGCTCGTTTTGAAAATTATTCAGAGTTGGGGGAATAAAGTTTATACTGGAAAACAATTTATAAAATGCATCGCTAAGACGTTTTCCAAAACAGACATCCTTCCTTTTTGTTTAAATTAGTAGCCAGTCAATTCTGAGTCATTGTGAAACCAGACTGTGAAACAAAATAACATTGTGTGTAACAGATCAGCCTTACCCTTTATTCTCACAACAAACCCAAAAGGGATGTTTTGCTTGCAGTTGCCAGAAGAATCCCAATCAGAACTGCGACCCAACAATGCAACATCTGGATAAAAAATGAACACACTTCGATTCCCTCATGGAAAAACAGACATTTTGAAGGAAGAGTAAAGCGGAATTCTCTGCGATCAACCCCACCATGTCACCTGTCAAGATAAGACAACAGGTCGTCCACCTGTTTGATAACCCTGTAATTGTGCCCTTTGTTATCAGGCTTGTCTGTGAGGCCCCATACTACTAGGAGGGCTCATCCATCATGCTGTCGGCTTAGCGACTCTATAGGCATCTAGGAAAATGCCTGTTTATAAAAGGACTGGCAGGCTGATAGGACTGTGTGTAAACCAACAGCGATGATCGTCTTGGATTTGCTCATTCACGTCGTGTGTAGTTCATGTACCCTTTTGTGACCCTACAAACTATTACATGCCGTTTCCCAAGTGAGGGCCAGTCAAGGCTAATTTGGGGGCAAGCTAAGCCTGCTACATTCGAAGTTATGAAGAGGGTGGTTTGAATCCGGAATACTGATTTGCCTGAAAGCGTGGATGTCTGAGGACATCACATTTCTTATGCTAATTTGGATGTAACTGATTTAAAAATGTGATTGGGCACAAGGGAGCAGGGAATATTATGTGCAGCCTAGTGGTCATGAGCAAGTAAACACACTGTTATTCTAAGATAACCCTAATTGCTCGTAGGTCATTAGTGTGAGTAAGATTTTTTTTTGCAGACTTGCATGCTAAAACAATAGTAATAAAAACACCTAAGATACACACAGATGAGCTAAGGAATGATGACCACCGGTTTATTATGTTGTTAATCCCACCCACGGCTCCAAAACAGGGCGACCCGACAAAGGTGTTGTGGTATCTGGCACCAAGTCATTAGCAGCAGATCCCTCAAGTGCTGTAAGTTGCAAGATTGAGCCACTGTGAACGCGTAAACGAAAGTACAGATCCTGGCTAAGAGCTGATCTTAGTCACGATGCATGGCAGTGTGCCTAGACACAAACCTTAGATGTGGTATATCGACAATATACCGCAACCCTCCACAGAGGTCTTCTGAAAAGATCTCCCTTCGTTCCTCCAGACACACAACCAGACACTGAGCTACATGTATCCCTGTTTCGACCAAATCTTTAGTCAATAGTTCAGTTCAAATTCAGGTGTATTTTAAGTGGGGGGGGGGTGCTAAACCTCCCTCCCTCATTCCAACTTACTGTAAATGGAGTCATCTAACTCGGGCGCTAAGTGATGCAGTTCCTCCCTATTCCCAGTGCAACTCGCTGACAGCCTGATGATATTCACTGCCATTGATTGTCGTGTCAGGGTTTGTGGAGGGTGTAATGTCTATTGATTGGAAGTGGTGGCTTGGGTTATGGGCAAGGTCAGGACTTTTCAATCACATCCAAGGACTTCTTTCCCTCCACCACCCCGTTGAATCAATAGCTCGTTATGCTCTTTATCACACTACTGCAAGGGGCAATGAAAACACTGGTCATTTTGCATTGCGGCTAGACCAGGGGCGGGCAAACTACGGCCCGAGGGCCAAATGCGGCCCGCGAGGCTTTCCCATCCGGCCCACGGAATGTAATAAAATTATTTTGGGGGGAATTAAAAAACCAACTCACCAGCTCATTCTTATACATCAGAATTTACACCTTATATGGGATCTACTGTACATATGTAATGTATGTTTTAACTTTTGCCCTTTTCTGGCCTCCAAATGAATTATGATTAACAAATTACAAAAACAAATGTGGCCCTCCATTTCATTTCAAAATCCTGATGTGGCCCCCGAGCAAAAATATTTGCCCACCCCTGACCTAGACGAAACACTTCCAAATGAGCTCTGCCCAGGAACTGTGGACAAGTCACCACCCTGCAACACTCAAGAAGGGAAGAAAGCAGTTTTGTCTTTAATTTAATAATAAGAATTATTATTATAAAATATTAATAAATATTATTTATTATTATAATTATTTTATTGAATTAGAAAAATATATTATTTCAAAATTGTGAAAAGAAAAGCTTGGGTAAAATTAATGTGTCGTACAAAAAAATGAAGAGAGGCCCTTCTGGAGTTCTATGTTTTGGGCTGAGAAGCAGAGAGCTAAACATCATAATGATCAGACAGAAAAACATTTATAAAAAATAATTTTTTGAAAAGACTCCTCTGAATACAGGACATGTCAAAGTAATTTTATTGTCAAACGAACAAAATAACTCAAGTGTTGTTTTGAGCATTGAAATTATTATGACATGGCATCCATGCATTAGCATTTAGTATAAATATATATATTATTCTATATATATATATTTTTTTTGCTTTATTTTCTACTTGCCCGGGCAACTTCTACCAGATGGCCGCAGTGTGAACAGGCCATAGCCTGGGTGGCCGTAGTCTTATACGA
This sequence comes from Novumbra hubbsi, assembly GCA_016801125.1. Classification (NCBI taxonomy): domain Eukaryota; kingdom Metazoa; phylum Chordata; class Actinopteri; order Esociformes; family Umbridae; genus Novumbra; species Novumbra hubbsi. Next base: position 118,181 of record JACXGK010000218.1, on the reverse strand, counting down.
TGTTCCATGCTTTCCAAAGGCATCTTGTACGGTCGATGCCTTGCAGGAAAATTTGATGGCAACATACTGTCTATGTCAGGACAAATTAAATGTGTATGGCAAGACACAGACATGACTAAACTGACAGACAGACTAAATACAAGAGATGGATGCATTCAAATGTACTTATTCTAAAAAACAGCAAAACAGATCTTGTGCTTATTGGCTGCAAGAGAGCAAAATTAGCACTTTTTCTTTCTCTGTATGATGACACAAACACAGCTTCCACAGACTCAAACCTTTCATTTGAATCACACATCTGCAGCATCAGGAAAGTGTCCTTTTTGCATCTCAGTAACATGGCTAAGTTTAGAACGCTCTTATCCTCTGTAGATACTGAAAACCCTGTTTAACACCCTGGTTGCGTCTCGACTGCACTGGGGGGAACAATCGCAGAAAAGGCTTTTGCCTTAAATCCAGATGATTCAGAATCGCCAGAAGTGAAATGTTCCCCTATGTGGACATTTAGCTCTGGAACCTCACCCGCCAGTGTCAAGTAGGTAGCTAACATCCTACCACGTACCATTGTTTACATTTTGTTGGCAACCATAGTGGAAGGTAACCATTGTGGATCCGAGGTCCAAGGGGTAAACATTCCCGGCATCATGCACTTACGGGGCTTCCCGATGTAGGCCAGGGTTCCCCACCCTTATACACTCTTCTGCACAGCGCTTTCTCTTCGTCCATTCCCTTATGATTCCCAATGTGAAGCTAGTGCTTAGCCTAGGACACAGTGAACCCAGGTGGTGGGATTTCTGTGGTATTCTCCTCCTCATTTCACGTTGTCTCTGAGGAGCAGGGATGTGTGTGGAACCTGTTATGCTGTCGGCATAGGGAGTGCAAGCTCAGGTTTCCTGGGCTATCAGGAGACATAATACATTCTCCCTGCCTCATGATCCTAGGTGGATTAATAGCTCCAAACCTGAACCAATCATTTTGTAGGATTTAAGGGAAACATGTCATGGTCACAGAGGGATGTAAATCATTTCCATCTACACACGTCTCAATCAAACATGGTTTAGTATGAAGATAGACCAAGTGCATTAACAATAAAAAGTAGTAGTTAAGACAGTTTTGTAGTCTTGGTTTTGAACTTAAAGTTTAAAGAGAGTGAACAGCTATTGTGGAATCTTTCACTAATCCTGTGATCTGTGAAACCCAATCCCAATCTGGGCTGTTGAATCCGCATGTCACAAACTGTCAGAAACAATCAAGTCTAGTAAACGCATTGTGAAATGACTTATGTCGAAATGTTTTGCACATTTACAAAAGCGACCATTAGCTATGTTATCTCTTGGTATTATAAACTGAACATGATATAATATAACTTTTAAAGTACCTTCAATTCATTGTATTAGTTTGCTGAATAGCTGCTTTGTTCAGTGTTCATTTCTCGGGTAGTTGTTCTTGGTTAGGTGTTATGGAATATCTAGGTCAGGGGTGGGCAAACAACGGCCCAAGAGCCGAATGTGGCCCGTGGAGCCATTGGGGCGTAAGTAACAATTAACAAACTTTACGGGAGAGCCCAAACAACATTGGACTAAAGCCCCTTTCAACAGTTAGGTCTTTAAGGGTTGTTGCTTTATTATTTATTGGTCATGATTTCAATAGTAATCTGGCAATAAAAAGAGCTAACTGATTTGATATCTAGAACTTGTATTTGCCAAAAATGCCATTTACGCCTCTCTGGCTACAAACTCTTGATTCGTGCTTTGCATGTTTGCTCAAGCATGTTGACACTTATTTTGAAAATTAGCTTAGAGCCGCTGAAGACGTCTGGAACTGGCCTGGTGGCATTTCTGCAATCAAATATATATTTTTCATAAAACACAAGTGATGCATATAGACTAAACATCCAGCTGGAATGGACTAGCCTGAGTGTTATTGCTATTAGTTCTAGGGGGGAAGCAGCTCTGTCCTGATTCTGCTTTGCTGGGTCTTTCTTAGCGGCACCTGACCATACTACTGGTAAAACAAGACAAAACCAATCTCTCCATGCTTCTTAATCCCTCCATCTATATATCTCTCAGTTTCTTTATATCTCTTTGTTCTTTTATATCTCGCTATTCCTCTTTCTTTCTTCATCTTTCTTTTCTCCATTTGCCTTGGGACTCCCTGCTAACCAGTTATCCAGTGCCTCATTATCCCACAAATCACTGGGCTTAGATGTTGATTGTTGTCTGTGACTTTGTTATTTATTCCAATGAAAATCCCCATTGGGTAAATTTGTCCATGCATGCTAATCTGGAGGAACAGCATACTGAATGAAAGTACACTGCAGACTATCACTGCAATGCTTCTTCTTGATTAGATACAGGGTTAAAGCGGTGGGTATCAGTCAAAACTGCAGATGGTGATTAAGTAAAATGTCGTTCAGGACTTTTTGATGAAGCATATTAAGGACTGCTTTTTAAGGCAATGACCAGTAATTTCACAGAATCACCTGATTACACTGACCTGGAGAATTGACCTGTGTTAAGGTCACACCCGAGGCTTTTTGCTGAGGATGTTCATTGATGTTCGTCGTTTTGTTTCCCTGATGAAGGGACAACCCCCTCTTCTCCATAGGCAGCTGACAGAGCTGCGGGTCGCCATGACAAACGGCCAACACAAAATGGCTTCCACCTCTGTAATTACTCTAATCAACTGCTGAATGAAAACAAAATGTGGCCACTTAAAACTATAACAGGGGTTTTATGTTCCTCAAACATGTGAATATCATTAGAACCTTAATATCTAAGAACAAGAAATGTGTTTTCAGTCTGAATTATACCTTGTTATACCAGATAATCCCCATAAAGCCTAATTTATTTCTAAATGCCAGGGAGGAACTAACTGCCATACAACTATGCCCTTTATTGCATGACCAATGCTGTTTAAGCCTATTTTGAGGGAGTTCACAGAACAATAACTTGGTGAAATGCGTACAGGAAATCAATAGCTCCACTGGCAAAGGCACTTATAAGCTATTGTGAATCTGTGACATTTTATTCATGCCAATTCATCATGCTGTCTCAAAATAGTGGTAGGCGGCTGTCAAGGGAGGTCTCACTTCCTCCACATCCAATAAATGTTATTGTTTTTGAACCTTCAGTGTATTTGTCTGGACAGTGTTTAAATACAGCCAAGGGAGAAAAAAAGTCCTTTATGATTGAATGCAATATTTCATCTTCATAAAAAAATATTTTTTCAATCAATAGCGCAGTGGCTTCACACTGCTGGGATTTTTGTGTGTGTGTAGCCAAGTTATTTTTGGACCATGGCAAACAAAGTCAGTCTCCACCTTCCATTTAAGCTATCACAAGTTGCATGTTTTCTCATTTCAAGGGAGCTTCTAACAGCTCTTTGGTGTTGTTGGTAGAAGTAATTTTATAGTGTGTCACTACTGATTTGATCTTAGGGATATCGTTTTGGTCTCTGGCTGGTACTGCAGATGTTTGCAAATAAAACAGATTTCACACAATCTTTGGCCTGCATTTTCAACAGTCAACCAATCCTGATCTAGATATTTTCAATCATGGCAGTTAAGTTTGTAATGTTTTGACAGTTCGACAGATGTGACAGTTGGGACATTCGTAGCAGTTTGACAGTTGGGACAGTCATAACAGTTTGAAGGTTGGGAATGTCATAACAGTTTGACAAATATGACAGCTCAACCCTGGGTTTGATCACAACCTCAGCCTCATAGGCCCTTCCCTGGGCCTGATCACAGCCTCATAGGCTCTTCCCTTGGTCTGATCACAGACTCATAGGCTCTTCCCTGGCCTAATCACAGCCTCATAGGCACTTCCCTGGGCCAGATCACAGCCTCATAGGCTCTTCCCTTGGTCTGATCACAGGCTCATAGGCTCTTCCCTGGCCTGATCACAGCCTCATAGGCTCTTCCCTTGGTCTGATCACAGGCTCATAGGCTCTTCCCTGGGTCTGATCACAGCCTCATAGGCTCTTCCCTGGGCCTGATCACAGCCTCATAGGCTCTTCCCTTGGTCTGATCACAACCTCAGCCTCATAGGCTCTTCCCTTGGTCTGATCACAGCCTCATAGGCTCTTCCCTTGGTCTGATCACAGGCTAATAGGCTCTTCCCTGGGCCTGATCACAGCTCATAGGCTCTTCTCTGGGTCTGATCACAGCCTCAGCCTCATAGGCTCTTACCTGAGTCCTAGGTTCTCTGTTTGACCCTCGGTTCCAGCGGTTGTGGAACATCGGTTCCAGTGAAAACTACTGTAGATGTGTATATATTACCTAAATATTTTTAAGTAACGGCTTAACATCGTAATATTTGTTGTCTTTTTATGTATATTTCATTGGGAGGTGCGGTGAGGAACGGTAGTAGAGGATGTTCTAGAATGGCACTGGGCTGGATTTGAAACCATGCTCTTGCTGGTACATGAAATTACAATTGAAACAGGACCATTTGGCAGGTGAGCCATGCGTAAACAAATACACTACAATCAGTCTTTCGACTAGGTTCACGAATAAAGAAACAGCAAGATTAAATCCACACACACAGAAACATTGAATGTTTTCAATCCAGTGCCAGCTGTATTCATATGGTATATGATATTACCATAGCTGATTACCATTAATTATTTTTTTACCCTCTTGCTTTCAAATGTGGAATGTCACGGCTAACTGAGGTACAACAGTGATTCATTTAAACAACTTGTCTCACACCCAGCTCATAATGGGAGGAAAAACATAAAAAATAATCTCAAAAGTCCCAAAATGCATTTAAAACAAGTGGATTGAGCGGAACACTGAATTATTTCCTTAAGCTTTCGCTCTTGTGGCTTTAATGCCGACGCAACTGCCCTAAACCTAAACTGTCAAAAATGCTCTGACCCCCTTGTTTTATTGTGGTCCGCTATGATCATGCAAATAGACACGGTGTTTATGGCAAATGATTTGAAATTCACACCGAGTTCCACCACCGGGTAGCCGTGCGTTGCCACAGGCAACCAGAGCGGCATGGCTTTGCTCCGTCCTCCCCCTTAGACAATATTTTCTTCAGTGAAAAATGACATCAAATATGCATTTTGTCTCTCTGTCTTGCTGGTCCTTGATGTACCTTTTGGTGTTGTTGCGCTTTGTTTTTAACAGCTTATAGACAAAACCAAGTGGTTCATTTGTTTTGGGGCTTTCATGAAAATAGTATTTCTAAATTTCAGAAATACGAGACAGATCACATCACAAGTCAAAGTCCTTTTAGCGTCAAACGCGCAAATCAGCAGTGTCTTCTGAGCATTGAAATTAGTCTCAAAAGTGACAAGAGAAACAATAAGAGATAATAAGTGAGGGCAGGAAGTCACATGGGCCAAACGTGATCTAAACATGTCCATACGATGAACATAACATTCCACAGCCAATCTGTAATCACGATATGTTGTCATTAGGTTTTGTTCACTTGGAGTTTAAACCAATCACATCAACATGTGGCCTGCAGAGTGTGGCTGTGATGAATGCCTGCATATAAATGAAAGGTCAAAATGGCTGCCGTGTCTCTTCCGTTGATGGCTGGTGTTGAGTTTATGGGGGCACGAGGCTGGTCACATGACCTAATCACATGCAATCCTCACAAAGTGAGTTAACCTTTTGTTCTATGAATAACAAGTCTGAAGATGATACGGTTAACCTTTTAAGTGATATCAATTAAAACATGGGATAACAGATTTCTCGTCTCTGTCTATTTCGGGCTTGGTCCTAAAATGCAACTCATTTTAGTTGCAGATTTGCAGAAATCCGCTCTGCAAATTGTGCATTGACAGAAGTTTGAAAATAAATATCACCTCACAGAAAGCAGGTCACACATCTTTTTCTCTGTACATTTTTGTTGTTATTCCGTCAATAAAGCTAGAGTGTGATTGTGCAATTTGAAATAAATGAGGGGGCATTTATGATACAAGAGTCCATTACTGGAACATATTGTATATTAGAGTTAGATCTGTTATTTAGCAGTATCGATTCAGTGGTCCGCAGCTTTAAATTCCAAACACACAGAGCAATACCAAGGGCCTTTTCTGAAGAAACTTCCGCATACCGCCACGGTGATCGATTGCTAACGAGACGAAAGGAAAGTGACATTAAAACTAACAACTCCTTTCACTTCTATATTCCCAAATATCATATTTGCCCGTGGGGGCGACGCGAGGTTGAACCAGCTGAGAGACCTAACGAGGAAACGCGACGTTCAATGAGAGCCACTGACATTTGAAACGCCACGGTAACAACAGTCACCCGGGGCCACAGCGGGTTTGACAGCCACCTGGGCTCGGATCAGATTGAAAAGGCCGCGGGGCCAGCCGAGCCGCACGCCGTCCGTGACTTCACAGCTGTCCCCGGGTTTGCTTCCTGGCGTTGCTTAGCCGAAAGAACACACAGCTGTTTCTACGATCCAAATTGAAAACCGCCGGAGGGGAAAATAACAGCCCGGTGCCACTGGCAGGGGAGGGGTCGTAAAGGGGAGCGTAGCATGGCGGCAGCCATCAAGGTGAAGTGATAACCTCTATTAAATGAGGTTATGCCCCTCCCCCCACCCCCGTCGAGACACAAATGTTCCTGGAAGGTCTGAGTTCCCTTGTTTTATTATCTTGGATTTCCAGCCCCCGCCAGGTTCGTAAGATATGAACAAACACACACACACACACCTTGTTGTAGACGACTGACACAAATGATCACTCCAAGTGTCCTTTGTGACGTGACACTGAACGGGAATATGCAGTTTTCAGTAGCTTTCGCTGTGAGCAGTTGTCATTGGGTGCAGGCACCTGGGTGACAGCTATTTAGTTACCTCCTTCCAGTACAGCTGATTTTCCTCTCAACTATACGCAGTGAGGACATTACTGCGTCCACCACGTTGTACTGTGGAGACATTGCAGGCCATTTGTATGAGGGACACCACAGTTCCCATTCACCTCAGCCATGTGACCCTGTGATGTGACAGCATTCCGGACAGAATACAACACCCACATCCCAATTGGCCCTCCATTTCCTACCTACACAGTGCACGACTTTTGACCAAAGCAAGGGCTCCACATTGGCAATGTGTTTGGCCCCCCCATGATTTTGAGGCTTCACATGTCATCCACATGGCAGGAAACATCATTGGACGTGCTCACACAGCAACCGGTACCCAACGGGAAGGAGCCCCGTGGCAGAGTGCCACTAAAGGGCATTTGGTGGCGTGTCTCCCGGATATACCTGACATATGCTTGGCCGATTCACGGAGGGGTAATTCATGTTAATGCGCCTCTCGCGGTGTGGCCACTCCACAGCGTTCCGTGACAGTCATTAGCAGCCCACTTCAGGCTCTCTGACTCCTCAATGCGCAATTCCTCGACAGCGACACTAGAGCGGAATGGGCCGCTTGTGAATTAGGTCTAACGCATCGCCATAGGAGATAACTAAACGTATTTATTATGACATGTGCTAATTAACCCCACCCCCCTTCCCTCC
>JACXGK010000218.1:30073-110589 GCA_016801125.1 Novumbra hubbsi | reverse complement strand
TCACTGCACAAAAAAATATAAAAAGTTTCCGTGTTCTTCTTCCACTACAGAGGATCAGTCGTGTTAGATCCCCAGCGTTTTCGTCTCGGTGGGGTCGCCACTGTGCGGCAAATCCTCCTTGCACAGTACTTTTCTGTGTTTCGTCCTTCGCACTCTGACCAGAAACGGCATCTGTAATTATGGATTGATGTTTGAGTACAGCATTAGAACTTTGTGGGGTAGCGCAGAAACCTTGAGACAGTGTTCTGACACGGATTATACAACCAGGAAGTTCACTGACATGTCGAACATGCAGGAGTTTTTGTTGATATCGGTGTTCTATCGAAGATAACGTCTATCTTCGGTAGTGCTTTTACAACCTATCGAGAATATCAGTTATTTTTCAACAGTACCAAGGTCGTGGTTAATTCAAAATACTAGGTGAAAATACGAATGGTGTTCATCTTGGATTGCTTGGCTAGGGGTTGGGGATTGCAAAAGATATATTGTGTACTCATTATGCCTAATTCAACCTGGATACAGGTGTCTACCTAATGATGAATAATCTACACTGAAATCTAAAAGCATTTGGGCAGTAGGCATTTTTATGTTTGGGCTCTGTATCTCAACACTTAGGATTAACATTTTTAACATGACTGTATGTTTGAAGTGATGAACGTCTGTTATAATATTTTTATTATAATTTTTATAATTCTTCGGAACGTGAACATGTTTAACTTTATTCAGATTGTGTTATTGTTTGGCCTGTCAAGAACCTTTCCTTGTGAGCTGAAATGAACTCAGCGGCTGTGTGTTTTAGGTAAATCTTTTCTGAAATCTTTTCTGACAATCCACATATTATCATCAGTGCAGGCAAGTGAGTCAGTTCCAGTTGCAGCCATACATGCCCAGGCTGGCTTCCCATTTGGCTTGTCATTTCGTGATGCTGGTTAAAGTTTGCCTCCTGTGGTGTAGCTTCTAAAGACCTACTGGTGACCTCTGTGCATGGTAGTCCTTGACAAATGTAAGTATACCTCCTGGGGGTGATTCTGATTGGTATGACAGCTGTTAGGTTAGCTGCTTCTTCACCATGTATTGCTACCAGGTTGCCATTGGTGATCTCACTGCTGCTTTCTTTGTTCTTGTCAACAAGACACGTAGTTGATTTTGTTTGAACCAATGTGTTGGTTATGTCTCTGATTCATTCTGAACTATCATGATGGCCAGATTGACCTGTACTTGTGTATCAGCACTTGTTCTCATTTCTCATCAGACACAAGAAAGCATGTTTTCAAAGGTAAATCCGTCATTTTATTCCTTTGCCTATTTAAACACGGAAATCAACGTGACTTCTCTCCCAGACTTCTCTCCCATGGTTTAGTTATGGTGACAGTGAATCACCAACGTATCCAGTCTCTCTACAAGAACTCCCCCCACATTCCAGACTGCCATCCCCTGCCTCAGTTCATTATCCCCCTGCAGTGAAGGCAATCTGGCAACAAGTGACTTAGATTAATACTGAGCCCAGCACACAACACCTGCACCCAGACCCCCACTGTTGAGCTGCCTCACAGCCATCGGAGCCGGACGTCTGCATTTCAGGAAAGTCTGTGGTACTTTCTCAATAGTCCCTGTGGTTCTAACCACAATTGAAAGGCTCGCCAAATGTCGGCCTCAGTAGCACACGTGTCCCATAGCTAAAAGGTTGTTAGGTCAAACCAGAAAAGCTGAAAGATGAATATGACATTCTGAGCTACCCTAACAGCTTGGGTAGCACTTTTGCGGGCTGGAAATAACTAGGTAAAAAACAGGTTCTTTAGTTAGTAACAATGTTTAAACAAGGAGGGAATAACTGGCTAACAACATGCACTACAGAAAATGTACATTATCTTTACACAGAAAATATAAATTATTTTACATGCTTTAAAAAAACCTAGATACAAAACCAAATGACAAGCGACACCTTTTTCGGATTTCCGATGACCAACTGTAGGTAAAACAGCGAGCATAGTGGCGAACCACGTTTACTCCATTTCCAACAGTGTTCTTGGAATATACCGTATTTTACAGCTGAAATTATACTGTTGTTGTTATTTATTTTCTTTTGCCGCTTCTGGAGCAAATTTAGAGGGACCTTTTAAATACTGTTTAAGAAAGTCATTGTCTTTGATACATCCTTCTTGTTTGACTACATTGTATAGATGGTCAGTTACCACATTCATTTTAATGGTTTGTATATTTTCCTAATTAATTAACACCCCTGGACGGTCAGTTAACACATTCAGGGGGAGATTAAGCAGGCAGAGGATCTATAGGTCCTCCCAGCGGAAGATTTAAAAATGTTCCTGCAGTTGTACACATTTTTCCATGGGCAAATGATCACAGATAAGACATGTAAACACCCTGGACATCACCTAATAATGTAGAACACTACATACAGTACCATCCAGGCCCTTCATAAAGATTAGCAAGAAACTGTTGTTTAATAAATTGACCTTACACAAAACATATAAAGTAACATTTGGCTAAGATGAAACTATTTAACTAAAAACAAAATGTAATTGATTAATGCAAATCACAGGTCAGTAGCCATACACAATGGAAAACGTCACGGTACTACATACCAAACAAAACAAGGGGTGTGGTATACTGTCAATATACTGTGGATACTGTGAGGTGTTCTTAGGCGCAACACATCGCCTACACACAACCCGAGACGTCTAATTGCAATTATAAAACACTTAGCATACAATTAGAGCAGTACAAAGTGATGCGATGTCAAACCTCTTGTATGCTGTCTCATAAAAATGGCTATCAGCCAATTAGCATTCAGGATTTAAACCACATGGTTTATAATATCTCTTTTATCACTCACTGCATCATCCACCCTAACATCACTCAGACAGGTCCCTTCCTCTGGCTCAAACTCATCTGTTGAATTAGCGAAACCAGACCGACAAACACAATCAGCAGTTCAAATGTATATCCATTAATCTTCCTGTTGTACTGAACATGTCCTATTTTGACTTCAAATACTTCCGCCTCCGAACACTTCAGCTTCCAGCAGTTTGTCTACTGCAGTCTTCGTCTTACTCATGGCCTGCATGATTAGCAGTTTATGCTCTGGCTGGATGCAAATGGATGAAAATAATGAGAAAAATGAATTGCAGCACAGCTCTAAGATAATTTAGATGTATAATCAACGAACATGGTATCCCACAAATGCATTACTGCCACCCTGACTAGTTAACAAGAGACAAGGCTAGTTGCACTGTGCTGTGTGTAACGTTACGTAAAGCTTGCTAAAATATTAGCCTATTCGGCAGGTCCATATATAAATTGAAAATGACCTATTTATGATCGTACAGCTGAAGTTATGTGAGCCAGCTGATATTTCCCATACATATTCCATAAATCACAGAAAGTCAAAATCACCTCTCTCGCACATTAACACCAGACAGGTTGAAAGGGATTCATGGTGGGATGTTATTTTCATAGAACACAGTTTGAATGGATTTAGGATGTGGCCTCGTTTGGTTTTCAAAGTAAGTCCAAGACCAAACATTGCTAGACGCATGTTTCAAAATGACAATTTAACATGCTAAAGGTAATCTATCACATTTTATTTTGGTGTAGGCAAAACATTTCTATCCCATAATCAAAGGTGTGATCAATGAAGACATCTTCTACAATTATTGATGAAGAAAGACAAGACTTTTGTTACAACATGTACTTTTTTCGTCTAATCAACTTGAACAGGTATGAAACATTTTTTTTTTTTATATTACGCACACACACAATACTGTTTTCCTCATTTGGAGATAATTTCCACTCACAATGAATATCTTGAGTTTTCATGCACTTCAAGCTAATTCTTTTGGCATGGTGAATCAATACCCGACACATTACATGGCTATTTCATGGGTTGTAAGAGAGTGACATGCACATGGGGTTATAGACCTTCCACCATCATAATGAAAAATATTATTTGGTTAAATCTAGGTTCAATCCAATCTGGAATTGGCCCAAAACCATTCCTGAATCACCTCTGAATGGTGCAACACAACATTATCCCAAACAAATTAATTAGGGACTCAGTGAGGTGTGCTGCCATAGTACTGTAGACCCAAAGAAGGGCCGTCTTTGGAAATGACTACTCACATCTGTTTTTCCAACGTCCAGACACATGGCGAGGTGCTTATTGGCCAATGATTTTGCGCCAACACATTGATGAGCTTTGGCTGGGTAGAAGCCTGTCAACTACGATGTACTTGTGATGGTTCACAGACATTTAGTTTGCAGTTTTGTCCCTGTTCAGGGGCTCTCGGAATGGTTCCTCTGCCTTGCCGTCTATCCTGCTCCGCTTTGAAAGACATTGCCAGTGTTCACGTGGTTTATATGGTTGTATTTGACCAGTTGTGGTCTCTGCTACTGATCACTATCATGTCCTAGTCTATAGTACATAGGCAATGCAGTGGTCTGTTATGGCTCAAACTCATGATTGTGGGATTGAATCCAACAGAGGGCAAATACAAATCTACTGCCTTAGTGTGGTGATTCTGTACTTTTTAACAATGTAAAATAAATGGAGTATATTCATGGTTGTGTGAAGATCATTTAGGAACAATTTTCATAGTGATGGGCTTTTAGTCAGCATCGTACTCGTCTGTCCTGTTTTCCCATGTCCTGTGAACACACCCTTCCTGATTACCCGCCAGCTGCATCCAATGTAGTTGGCTACTTAATCCCCTGTGTGTCTTGTCTCTGTGTCCGTGATTGCTTCTTGTTACATGTTACAAGTGTCATAGTTGTTGCACGGCCGAATCTTCCTGAAGCGTCTGCATACGCTACTCTATGCTGACATTACCTAAATAAAAGTATTTGGTCAGCTATGCTCCTGCCCATTGGTCTACTTCAGGGGTCTCCAAACTGTTCCACGGAGGGCCGAGTTTCTGCAGGTTTTAGTTTTTTCCTTTAAATTGGTTCCAGGTTCAGACCTAAATAACCAGATGAGGGTAGACCTAACCAATCAGTGACATAATTAATCAATCAAGTACAAGGTGATAGTGAAAACCTGCAGACACTCGGCCATCCGTGGAACGGTTTGGAGACCCCTGGTCTACTTCATTACCACGCCTTACGAGAGGAAGCGAGAAAGACAAATAGCCAGTTTAGAACGGACTCACTTCCATTTTTAAGAAACTATTATTGGAATCCAAATCCATTTATATTTTGGATGCAATATTCTGCTGATTTGAATTTTGTGAGTCTTTGCTCCACTCCACAACACTGAAGTCTTTTGTTTGTAAATGCTCATGTTACAATAGACCAGAAACACTATTTTCTGTACCTGTTTAACAGCTACCAACTTGTTGTTGGTTACCAACATAGGATTACCGCTTATTAAGAAACTCACACCAGAGCATTTAACATTCTCAGAGACCCTTGCAGACAATGGCTGTGTCACATGAAATTCATTCCAATGTTAAGATTGACTATGAAAATAACGAGGCAGCAGATGGAATTGAAGATCTTAATTTCAATATATACATCATTGATTCTCAGATCTCTGGAAACAGGAAAAGGGACCTCATCCCAAAGAGATTAAAACTGGCTTGTCATGTCCTGGCTGGGACCCCAAGCCTTCTCTGTGCCTTGGGCTCACCCCCAGTCAGGACATGACTCATAGAGAGGCCTCTGGCCTTCTTTATGCCGCTGTGGGCTCCCCAGTCAGAGAAGCTGTGTTCAGTTTCCTCTGATTGGGGAGCCTACTTAGTTAGCACCACACTAGGTGTGGTTTATTGTCTGTGTCTGTCTCAACGTTCACGGTATGTCCTTAATTTAATTCCAATTCACAGTGAATACGCTACACGTTTATTGTAAGTCGTTTATATGTTTTGCTAAGTCATTTAGCACCTTTCATTTGCCGTTTACAGTTTGTGTAGTTTTTGTCTTGGGTTATTGGATGAAATTCACCTTTTACTTTACAAAATGTCTGCATTTGGTTCCACACCACACCGCAACCGGGATATGGCTAGTTTGGAAGTTCCTGTTTAACAGCTTCTGAGGGCGGGTGCATCCCCTTATAGTTAATGTCTGTAAGCAATAAAAACCTGTTTTGGAAGTTCCTGTTTAACAGTTTCTAGTAGTTGGTTTCTGACATAGATCTACCGCTTTATAACGCTTGTCGCACTCAAAAAATCTCACACCCGAGCACTGAATTTGTCAGTTAATATTCTCAAAGATATAGCCAATGGCCATGTCAAATACATTCAATGTTGAGAATGACTATGAAAATAATGAGGCGGCAGTAGAGGTTGAAGATGTTTCGTCCAATATAGACATAATTGATTCTCAGTTCTCTGGAAACAAGAAAAAGGACCTCATCACAAACAGAATACCACTGGCTACATACTCAGGTCCTGAGAGTGTAGAGTGGAAACACTCCAGAACTGGTGCTGGGTGTCTGGGACTGCTGTCTATCCTCCTACTGGCTGGGATCATAGGTCTGTTAGTCTGCTACAAGAGAGTGACCAACAGTTTTAAGGAGAACATCATCCTTTATGAAAGCAACTCCACGGCTGAACGAGAGCAGTTCCAGACCAAATACAGTACCGTGACTGAAGAGAGGGACCAACTCCTTCTTGAGAGGGACCCACTCCGGGTTGAGAGGGACAATCTCAGGGCAAATCTCTCTTTAACACTTCAACTCATACAACAGGGTTGGCGGTATTCCAACTCCAGTTGGTACTTCATCTCCACTGTAAAGAAAACCTGGGAGGACAGCAGACGGGACTGTGAGGGTAAAACCGCAGACCTGCCGATAATAAACAGCCGCGAGGAACAGGTTTTCATCCACGGATTGAAAAATGAGGGATTCTGGATTGGTCTGACTGACCATGTTCAAGAAGGAAAATGGATGTGGGTGGACGGTACAGAACTGACCACTGGGTACTGGGAGAGTGGACAGCCTAACAGTAAAGATGGCACTGAGGAGGATTGTGTTTCAAAATGGTTGGGAACATCTTCCCCAGAGAAAAAGTTGGCATGATGCACCATGCAAGGAATTGCACTTCTGGATATGTGAGAAAAATGTTCAGCTGTGACTGAATCGTAAGAAGAATAATTCAATACAAAATAGTATTGATGTCACATTGATTGCTTTCACATTAACTTTAAAATTATAAAAATAATTCACAGACAGTTCTTCCAATAAATGGAAAATTGAAGACATAATATTCGTTATTGAAATAACAAATTTGTATTTGCAATGTAGGCCTACATTACAGACCATAGCAATGTGACAGAAGAAGGATTTTTGCAGAGGAGATTAACATTACAGTGGTGAGTGGCGTTCATTCTTTCAGTAGAAAATCCAACAACAATTCCAAAAAAAGGAATAAACAGAGAAGAAAGCTTCATGAACATTTCATGTTGGATGATGCTGTAACTTATATGTAGGGAGACCATCTGATTTTAGCTAAGCATTTTCAAATAGCTAGCTAACGTCACTATAACAATTGAAAGTTATTTTAGCTTGCATCCTATGTTATAACATTATCGCTTCTGAGTTAAATCCATCTGTAAAAGACTTGCTGTTCCTACCATTTGAAATGGAAATGTTATAGTTATTTCCAAGCCAAGGAAAATGAATGAAACTTGTCTCTGTAAAGTTATCCCCTCAGGTTATTCTGTAGGGAATGCTTTTTCTTTCATTCTCAAAATATTTAGACTTTTTTATACTATAATCACTTTTTATTACAGGCTTTGTATTTGTTTTTAGCAGTAAAACACGCCACCATGCATTTCAGATAGTTTATAGGTTATTTTTAATAAACAATGTTTCATAGAGTTTTTGAGTTTATAGATGTTTTTCAATATTTGTTGAGTTAAATAAATGTGATTTTGATTTACTATAAATCATGTGAAAAGTACTGTCAACGGATCTGTAAAAGATAATATCTGTAATAAATTGAGGTTTAATATAAATGAACATAACATTTGTAAATGATCAAATAGGGAAGATGGTGTGTTAAAAGTGAAAACAGCGATTCAGGGAAAAAAATATGGGTGCCTGAGACAATTGAAATCACATGACAATTCAATGGTGGAGTCCTCTACTGATAAACAGCACTGGAGAAAATTAAGAGACCACTGCAAATTTTGCTTGAATCAGCATCTCTACATGTATGGCAGCCATTACATTCCAGTGTCTATTGAATTCCAACACAGGCACATCTCATTGTACTGAATGAGGTGCTGATTAGGTGATCATCTGAACCAAATCACTGCTGTGGTCATCACTATCCTCTTGCTATAGGATCAGCTGTATGGAAAAAACTGTGGTAGTGGTACCTCAAAAGTAACTGGAATAAAATAATAACTCTTGACCATGCCAAAAAAGTTGAAAAGGAACATTTTGAGTGAAGAAAAGGGTTAAATTCTGGCTTTACAGGCAGAGAAATACAGTGAGCATCAGGTTGCTTCGATCCCTAAAATTTCAAAGACGGTGGTTTATAAGTCGTACAAAACTAGAAAGAAATCCCTTCATCAATGAGAAGCAAAGAAGAGCTCGGCTGAGGTTTGCAAGAGACCATAAGGATTGGACCGGATGATATGGTGTCCCCTACAGAACACAACACATCATCTAACTCATAACAAACAACACTGCCCAATGGCCAGAGTGCATAACAGTTGCCAGGACCGGTGGTTAGAAAACCGCTGAGGTTGTGCGCTAGATTGGGGAAGTGAAAGTCAAAATCATTTTCGTTGTTAGAACTATTTTTTTTCTCTATTTGTTATTGAGGAAACGTAACAACAGTATGTGTTTTGTATTGAGAGAACAGAAACAAATTTTTAAGACACTAACTGAACTAGTATGCTTGTCTTCCCTGTTTAGCTGTGATTCTCTTATGGTATGAATTTGGTTTCACTGAATTCAATCGTTATTATATTTCAATGGAAATGTGTTACAACAAATAAAAATGCTATCACAATGCAAACACTAACCGAATATTAGAAGTAAACTTTAAACACAGATGTGGAACCACATTCACAGAAAAGTGAATGTGATCATGTACTGTTTACCACCATTACTCTATTTTGAGCCTTCCTGTTAATCTGTTTAATATGTTTTCGTCTCTGAAACATTCAAAAACTCTGAGTCTATCAGGAACAATCTCTTGTAGCCAATGGCTGTGTCAAATTAAATATATGCCAACGTTAATATTGACTATGAAAATAATGAGGCAGCAGATGGGATTGAAGATCTTTATTCTAGTATAGACATACATTGATTCTCATTACTCCGGGAAACAAGAAAAAAATTTGAGTGACAATCTCAGAGCACATCGCTCTTTAAAACCTCCTCTAATACAACAAGGTTGGTGGTATTCCAACTCCAGTTGGTACTTCATCTCCACTGTAAAGAAAACCTGGGAGGACAGCAGACGGGACTGTGAAGGTAAAACCGCAGACCTGCCGATAATAAACGTATTGGACAAAAGGGGAATCTGGAACGATCTGACTGACCATGTTCAAGAGGGAAAGTGGATGTGGGTGGATGGTAAAGAACTGACCACTGGGCACTGGAAGAGTGGGTTGCCTGAAAGTAAAAAGGGCATGGGACGAGGACTGTGTTGCAGTATGGTTGGGTGAATCTATCCCAGCGAAGAGTTGGCATGATGCACCGTGCAACGAATTGCACTTGTGGATGCGTGAGAAAAAGGTTCAGCTGTGACTGAAGTGAAAGCAGAATACTTCAGTACCGCATATTATTGCTCTCCAGATGCATTTTCAAATAGCTAGATAGCTACTGCTAAGCATTTTCAAATAGCTAGCTAGCTACCGCACTAACTAGCTAATGATACCATTACCATTTGTCAAGTTCAATTCATGTTATTATTAGATGACTCTGAGTAAAAACCCATCCACTTCCTAGGTTCAATGCATGTATTATGTTACATAATACAAAGCAAAGGGAAAAAATGGTTTCCATATCAATATTATCAATGGTAACAGAAGAGTACATTATATTTTGCCTGTAAGTAATAGTTGGCTCTCCAGAATCTTTGTTAATTCCCCTCAAAACTATTTTATTTGCTTCCGCGCGCCGGATGCATCTGCCTTGCGGCTGGCTCGCGACAGTCCCATCACTTTCAGTGAAAGTTGAAGTCCAGATTTATTGAGCACAGGTGACACCGGTTTGTCATTGAATAGCCGCGAGACACATCTCCATCTGAATGGTTTCAGAGCAATCGCACTGCCGCAGCTCTGTCCAACCAAAATACACACCGTCACATGGTTGAACGAGCCCACTGCCCATCGCTGGAGCGTTTAAACCTAAACCCCCAAACCTGGAAGGTGCTGGCCAATTGCACCCCCTGCCGTGGCAAGCCTGGGGACATCCACAAGCAGGATCTGACCCTTTTTCTCCCAATTAATCAGGTATTCTGACATAAGTATTTTAAAAGTTGAGATCTCCTTCCCAGTAGGAGTTCTAAACTGATGTTTCCATAAAAGCCTAGCTGTTAAGAGGCTTGGTTAACCTAAAGGTTGCGGGATTGAATCCCTGAGCCGATAAGTGGCGAAATTGATTGTTGCGCCCTTTAGCAGTTAACTCAAATGGCTAATGGTTAAACTTAATGGCAGGTCTTATGGCTTTGACCCAGTACTCTGAGGGGTGGGACGGCCTAAAAGCAAGCTACATAGTCAACCTCAAACACAACAAATCTGAACAAGCCTGAAATTCTTGACTTTAATAATCTTACTGTCTTAGTCTCCCTCTAAGAATCAGTTTGTGTCTTAATTAGACCATGTATCTTCTTTTCAGAATTTTCTGTCTAGTTACAGTAACATTTGTAATTGCTCAGACATCGGTAGCTAAAATTTGATCACCTATACCGGTAAAAAGACAAAAAAACATCAAGTGAAAGCTTTTCTAGAAAACTGTAAGAATAATAACGTGATGGAGTCTGTATATTTAGTTGTTCGTCTGCCCTAGACTCACAGGATTTCTGATTTCAATTCTATACCATTCTATAGCCCATGATCAAGGCTCTCTGCTGGAAATTGCCATGGCTCCAAACACTCAGGCTACCATTAGTGACACTGATTAACCCTGAGGTGTCTGTGGCCCTCCCGCTGATGGGGCCGGACAGGGGAATCCAGGGGGAGGGAGCGCCGGCATCCCTGTTAAAATGTATGAGTTTCATTGAGACCACTTCACTGGCTGTTTGAAAAGGTTGTATGAGATAGCAGGTTTCACTGGACATTATATTAATTTGTCCCAATTCATTGGGCACCTTTTTAGTGTTGTCATTTCTGTCTGTTTGATGGTTAATCTAGTATCGGATTAGGCTATAGAGCCAAAAGGAGAATTCTTCAGTATTTCAAAGCTTGCAGTGGGAAACCAAGTGTATTTATTAATGTACTATGATCACTAGTGCTGACACTGTCTGTTATTATAACTATTATCATTAGGTAATGGTTCTTTAACACATTGTCAAGAAGAAACTGGCAAGTTAGAATGTACTTCTTTGGTATGCCTATACAGATTGATAAACTATATATTGCCTGGACATATCTCTTAAATGCAAGACACAAATAAAAATGCGAGACACAAATACTGTTAATACAATAAGTATTAAACAAATACTGTTCTGATACAATAAGACAGGGATTAAACCCCATATGCAGATCAATCAGTTTGTCATTTATGTAAGAGCGGTTTAAATTCAAAAAGCTTTTTGTGAGGGCAATGGGACACTTGAAATATCTACTTACTTTTCTACAGTCTTATGAACACGCATAAACATTATACCATTACATTTTTCTCACATCCTATTTTATTTTATGTTCAAAAGGTTCATGAATTAAAGTAAATAAGTAAGATTGAACCCCTAATTCACATACTAAAACTCTGATATTCTATTACTTGGACAGTCAGAGTTTGTGAGGCGAAGCGGGCCTTGAAGTGCTATACTTCTCGCATAGAAGTGAGGTTCGGGAGCCTAGGAAGGTTTTCATTTCATATCCTAGATGGAGCACACTGATGGAATTTCCTGTGCTTTTCAATCAGAAGATAGAACACTGTGGAGTCCTTGGGACAAAGTAGTGCCAGTAATTGAGTTGGATCCAGTTTGAGAGAGTGGCAGTTTCTCCATCTCCCCTTCTTATTCTGTTTCTCCCCTCCCCACAATTCCTCCTCATTGTAAAGGTTTCCTCAGACTCACATCTAGACTCCTGGCGTCTAAGAGCGGAGCGGTGGGGTCTTTCACATGCTGTGATTTCATAATCGTTGGTGAAGTGCAACGAGAAAAACAAGCTGAATAAAGATTATGTAATGTGCAAGACCTGTCAAGCCAAGATAAAATGCGTTGGCAACACTACAAGTATAAGGAATCACATGTTCCATTTTCATTTGGAGCTTGGGTTATCATCAACCCCGCAAAATGCAGTTAATCAGCCTACTATACAACAATTGAGGCAATCAGCTGTACCTCAAATGTCCAAAAGGACAAAGAAGATCACACAGTCCATTGCCACATTTATTGCAAAGGATCTCTTCCAAATATAGCAGGATTGTAAGGAACTCGTACTCTGTTGTGTTAAACACAGGCTTTCGCTTTCTCCTCCATACCCCGGTGCCAAAATACAGAATCCCTTCTCAGAGTTTCTTCACAAACACTGCTATACCTGTGCGGTACACCAAACCCAGAGTCACAGAGTCGATGCGGAAGCCGGCCGAGTGGCGATGATTGGCAGCTGGATTCACAAACAAGAGCCTTATGGAAGCCAGCAGGTTTAACCTACCCACTTACTAATGTTTCTCTTTGAGACTGTGGTCCCAGCTCTCCTCAGGTCATTGACCAGGTCCTGCCGTGTAGTTCTGGGCTGATCCCTCACCTTCCTCATGATCATTGATGCCCCACGAGGTGAGATCTTGCATGGAGCCCCAGACAGACTCCATGACCAAGAAATGTTAACGTTTCTTGATCACAGGAGGTGGGTGTGGTGAGTTTGCAAAATTTTTGTCATTGGAGGCTTTTGACAGTGCCACTATGAGGCAGACTTGCATGCCACTTTACTAGAAGTGGCGGCCCTTGGTCCATTACTACAATATACATTTGGGCACCTTTACGCCTTTTTATCGCACAGGAATTTCTGGGGAAATTCTAAAGTGTCCTTGCAGTCACATCAGATGTAAGCACACCTCTGGTGCGACTGCAAGACATGATGTCATCTCTGTCTCTGCCTCTCTTACTTCATTTGTCTTTCGATCCGAGCCACCTCTTTGCCTCTTTCAACCACTTTGCAGATGCTATATTCTAATATGATCATCCTATTGTTGCTTGAAAAAAGCCAGCAAACCAGCAGTGTGTTGAAGCATCAAAAATCTTTCTGAACTTTGAAAGTTCGACTTTATACTGTAAGACACGATATGCTTTAATGACTAATGATATCAAACCCAACAAAAACATGTCTTTTAAATCGAATCCCTATAAAAATGCATGCTTCCCGATTCTGCAGGATGTCTTTGCCCACTGTAAAAAAATAAAAATGTCTCAAACGTAGATACAGCGCCTAGTTCCATCAAGGATGGCTGCGTAGCCAATTTCCTCCTGTTTGCATGTTGCTGCCGTAGCGTACTGTGACCGATGAACGGTGACAACCAGAGTAGGCACTGCCAGAGACTCTCATAAACTTGAAATGACACGCTTGAAAAAGGGATTTTCCTCATTTCCGACAGGCCTTGTTGGTGACTGTGAGGGGAAAGGACGGGTTGCTTTGTTAAATGACGATAAGGCAGTACAGAAGAGGAAATAAATGTTTTCTTAAAAAATACCAATGAAGCAGTTGTATATACGAGATTCTGTTCTCTGCAGTGGCTAGGCCTACTTCAGATCTTCATGGTGTCAGAGAAATTTACATCACCATATTTTTATTTTTAGAATGCTGGTTACAGACTACTACTTTTCTGAGGTCATTAACTTTTGTAGTACACTTTTGGGCTTGTTTCACAGGCACAGATTGAGCCACAGATCTTTTTGTATTCAACCAACCTGTAAGACCACGTTACTTTGCAGTGCTCCAGGTAGATGGGTTCTCTACCGCTGCCTCACTGCTTGCTCTATGCAGGTTTAGACTGGATATCCGTGAAAGAACTCTGTGACAACTGTTGACGTTAAAAGAGCTTCATAAAATGTACTGAACTCGTTAAGTATATTCTTGATTAAGAAAAGTATTCATTCATTTCATTAACTTTATTGATATTTGCATGTGGAAAACCCATACTCAAATTCAACTATTGAGTCAGTGTGAATCATGCAATCATGTGACTAATATATTCATTACTTTGCACATAGTCATTATTTATAAGTAATAGTTTAATAATAACTTGCTTTTCCAGTTCATTGGCTCACAGTATCCTTTGCAGTAAATAGAAGGAGAAATTACTTTCAGAGAGAACCAAACGTTGTTATACATTTTTATTGAATAACAGTAGCCAGAAAACTGAAATAATATCTACACACCAAACTTCCCCCAACCTTTAGATAAGGAAACTTGAAATTGAAAGTTGTGATTGCATTGTTTTTGATGCATGAAAAAGAAAATTGGATGTAAAATCGCTTTCAAATTAGCTGTAAGGCTAATGGCTTTGTGGTATTGAGTAAAATCAGAGTTGATGGCATGCTCGGTTGCATGCAAATTAGCATTACCGATGTGTAGGCAGAGAGCGTGTTGGAGACACCATAGCCAGCAGCGCAAATATTAAAGCTTATTCCTGTCTTCCCCAGTTGAGATCTACTTTTTAAAATGCAGCAGGTTAAATGAAAGCAAAGTACCATAGTGACCTTGATAAGGCCACTACTCACCTTCTCCAATGGGATGTCCATTCTTGGAGCAGTGGGCAGTATGCCTACCTGGGGAGCCAAATGCTGCCCTTCAAACGTTACAGCATCTTATACTAATTAATGTTATAGACTAAAGTAGCTTTGGAGCCGGGTCTGCCACAATAGGTCCACTACTACAGAGCAGGATATAACGTGTTTAGTAATAACATTTTAGCTTTGTCATGTACTCCATTATCCGAAAATGAATGATCACATCACTCTATGTTAGTGATATACACTGCTCCAACAAATTAAGGAAAACACTTAATTCACACATTGGGTCTCGATTAATTAAATATATTGAAAATATAACAAAAGGTCTCTCAACATTGAGCTACCGGACAGTTTGTGGTGCTGCTTGGCGACGTCGTATGCAACGATACATAACGTCCGTGAGGTTCTCAATTGGATTCAGGTCTGGGGAACGTGAGAGCCAGTCAATGGCATCAATGCCTTTGACATTCCATGAACTGCCTACACACTCTGGCCACATGAGACCTGAAGGGCCATCCTGGAGGAGCTGGACTACCTGTGCAGCCTGAATGGGCTGCAGGCACCGTCCCATGCTACTAGTAGTGACAAGGCCACTAGCGAAATGCAAAACTATTGAACAGTCAGTCAGGGAAAGAGCAATTGTCGGTGGCCACCACATGCAATCCTCCCTTTTTTGGGGGTTGTCTTGCTGTTGCCTCTGCTATTGATTTACAATCTTCTATGCTTCCTAACTGGAGAAATTGATATAGTTTAATTGACTTGGTGTTCTACTGTCATGTTTAAGTGTTCCCTAAATCATTTTGAGCAGTGCAGTTTCTATGAGGAAAAGCTAGTGATATAGTTTGTATGACCGTGATCTAGTGATCATCATCAAGTCCTCTACAGATGGAAGCCTTCTTCATATCCCTCTCATATTTCTTTTAAAACCCAGATTCATTCATTTTTCAGGGCTGGATTAAAGCGCTGTCAGAAGTGAATAGGAATTGCAGATACTTATTTCATATTCCATCTCAAGAGTGTTATGCATTATTCATCAGCATCTGAAAAAAAGGACACCTGAAGTTATGTTCATTTCCGGTTCCTTTAATATAGTTGGCACTTATCCATATGTATTCCTCGAGTTGTTCAGCTGACACGACATGGTGGCAAGGTGGAAGTACTTGGTAAGGCCCTCAAGTGCTTTTTGGCCTTTTATCTTCAGTGAGCAGTTGAGGGTTTTGCTGATGGAGTGCTGGCGGACCAGCTGACTGACTGGCTGGGAGGTATTCAGGAATGGATGGATATGCTTTAAGTGATTTTGTATATTTGGCTTGCATACAGATGTCCCCTTGTAGATCTTTTTTGGGCAAGTGTGCGTGTGTCTGTGTGTGGCAGCATTTTGTATCGACCCATTTAGTGCTTTGCTCATTTATTTGTAAGCTGCGGGCAGCAGTGGTTGCCCTGTGCCCCTGACATGGAATAAATACCAAACCTTCCCCACTGGCATGGTGTACACACACCCCGACAGGCAGGAGTTTGCAGTTGCCATACCCAGAAATTACCTCCGGCCTATCCCTCCCAATGAAATCGTCTATCGGAGGCTCTTTACAAAGGATCAATCGCCATGACATCGTAAACTGTGGACAAAGACCCTGTGTTCCGATTGAGGCATTGCAGTGGCTCTCTGAAAGCCCTAATCCCTTTGCTTTGTGGTCATGACCGAGCTGGGATGTGCTCCTCATAAAAACATGTGATTAAAGGCGGCACAACATCTCAGCAATTGTATTGCTTCGTCTCACTGAAGCAAACTCTCCATTATACTTACAGTCAGTCACTTATTCAGGTTTCCCCCTGTTTTCAATACCAGGTGTGTTGTCATTTTTTTTCCCATTGCCAGTGACCTTGGGTAGCATGTCTTTGTTTCGGTTTTCGGGGCTTATTATTCAGCCATTTGTTTTCAAGCAAGTCTATTGACAGACTGTTGGGTCTTCTGACGGCTGCCTTGCTTTGTGTCCATTTCTTGGAATCAGATACCAAAGGGATGATACGACACTGTGAAAACTCATTGGGTAATCTTTATGCATACACTCCGAAAAGGCTAGACAGATCGGATTCTCCTTTAACCTTTGACAACCTTTCCACAAAGACCACCTTTTAAATGTAGGATGAGCATATGAGGGAACTGTAACATTCTGACAGTTCTGTCATATTTCAAATTTGAACAGAGAAATTTTTATATTTTCCATTCCCATATGCCGGAAGGACAGGAAGGGTTTATTGAATGTAATCCATACGTGACATCTGTGACGGCACTGAAGTGGCCGGGATGTAAAGCACTATCTGCCTATTTTAAAACAGGGAAGAAGTCATCCTCTTGACTGAGACATTTGTTGTTCTCTTCCCTCTTCTCTCTGGTTTGGCTCACATCAATGGTTTGAGACAGCTCTGTAATGTTTGAACTGAGAAACTGATAGCCTCTTCCAACTCCCTCACCGTCAAAGGCTGCCTGACTTTGTATGAACCATTCATGTCTTCATATCTATTCATGTTTCTTCTATACATATTACCCTTTGAAAGCCGTGAAACAGCATTGTGACAGGCGTTTAATATTAAGTCCTTTAGCAGATTTGCTCATCCAGAGCAACTAACCAGCATAAGTGCATAGATGTTTATACTTCTTCACAAACCCCCTGCAGGAATCAAACCCACTGTACATGAGTTGCAGTTGCTAGACTATTCAACTCCCTTTTTGATTCAACTCCCCCTCTGATTGCAGTAGAGGGGATGAGTTACGCGAGGGGGATGAGTTTACGCGAACCTGGTTGAAATTTGGTTAAGAGTATCATTGGGTGCTTAAGGCCCATCTGACCTTTAGCCCATCCCTCCTTGGCTAGTCTGACACTAGCGATGAGGAGGAGCGGAGTGGAAATGCCTTGTCTCAAAACCCATTGAGTGAGAAAAGGACTCCTTTCTTTCGTAGATGTCCTCCAATTGATTTGGAGAGAAGGACAGAGTGAGTGGAGCTGAGGATTTGTAGTATGCAATGTAGACGGTTGCCGAGCTTGATCCAGTGATTTACTTGTGATGAAGCCTTAGTTTTGACCCCGCAAACGTCTTTTTCAGTCCGGTTCGGTCTTTGCATGTGTAAAAACAGCCTTCTCCTTGTGGTAATTGGTATTCTGTCTGCTGCAAATCACATGTGAGTTTCTCTCCGGCTCAACATTGGTGCCCCAGTTGGTTTGCACGCATCACCTATTCAGCCCTTAAAGCTCATCGATTTCCTCTCCATCTCCTTGGCCGGAGTGTGTTGGTGAATGTCGATGTTCCCCGTACTTCAGCGCTGTCTTTCCGTCTACTTCTCTCTTTCAAGCCGTTTCTCTCGCCAGCCCTCTCCATCAATCTCTATTCTCTGGCTCTATTTCTTTATCTTGCTTCACTGTTCAGTCTAGCTCACCTCCCCCACTCTGGGCACAGCTCTTAGAAGAAACTGGTTAGATTGATGTTATTGTACAGCTGCAGTTCCTTTTCCTGCATTGGCACTGTTGATACAGACCCCATATTATTTCCGTTTGTATCAGCATATCCGTGTAGTTTTTTTGTTAGCTAGCTTTTTCCTGCTTTTTCTCACCTTGTAAACACAGGTGTTCTATTTTAAATTAAATAGGCACGTTATGTTTTTCTTGCCCCCCCAAACAATGTGTATGAGGATTAGTAAAACATGGTTATATTATTATATTGCTACTATCATTTGTATTATATCGTAATGATTGTAATTTAATTGGGTAACTTGATGAATATGCAGTAACACAGGGCAAGCTTTCTGTTACACTTTGAAACTTGCGTAGATCTGTGACATATGAACAGGGAGAATGCAGGGTGACTTAAAGGGACATCGCAGGCTGGCCAGGCCCGATAACCAGTCAAAACCTGAGGCCACTGAAGGAATAACAACGGTGTTTAAAGCAATGTACTTTGTCTTCTGCATGTTTTGTCTGTTTTTTCTGTCTGTTTTAATCATTGAACCTGAACTGTGTGAACATGTATACGCAGGGCCCATCTGTAAACGAGACCTTGGTCTCAGTTTTTGTTCCTTGCTGAAATAAGGGTTCAATAATATTAGTTTTCAGTAAATGGGCACAGAGATTTATAGCTGACAATAGTTTCAAAGTACGGGGTTACTCGCTTGAGTGTTAATTAAAATCAATGTTTCTCGGCCATCTGTGTGGAAGACAAAATGGCATTACCATGTTTGATCATTTTAGATGCTGAGAAGTAAGGAGACAGACACGCAGACCTCAAGAATGTTTTATTAATGAATGTCGGTGGGAGATTACAAAAAGATCATGCATAGACCGCAAACCTGTCTGCATCCTCCATCCATTCAATGTTAGCAGTTAGAATAGCAGCTGTGATTTTCTTGAAAACATGTACTCTACTCTCTTCCTTTGAAATGGAGGAGACAAAATTCCTGAATATGTATATTTTACATCTTTAAAAAAGGGACTTGCATGGGACTTGTTTTTCCCTACAGCCGCATGTTGTAACTCCCGCGGCCAATCCAGGTGCCACTGACTCATCAACCGGCAACCTTTGATCCAGTGAATGCCCTTGAACCCCAGAGTACTTCAGAAGACGTCAGCGCGCTCAGGCGTATCTGGGCACAGTGCGTGCTCATGATTGAGACGTGTTTGCACACACGCAAAACCTGCAACCACTTAACATTCGGCGGAAACGAGCCAAAGTTACAGCCTCGTGTTCAGACCCAAAGACAGGATCACGCCAAGGTCTCCCCCCCCCCCCCGGGGTAACTGCTCCGCTGCCAAGACTACGTCAGTGCCAAGAAGTGCGTGCGGATTCGCTGTGAAATGTATTAATGCCCGTGGCAGGTCATTATAGCTTTAGCCCGGCTAAGGCAAATCTGCCTGTCTTACAAGGCAGCGAGGGCCTGGGATGGATCACCGGAGCGCTTCACCTCCCCGCACTCGTCTGCGCTAATGGTGTTGTCACAGCGCTGGCGTTTTTATGGCCAGTCGTACGCTTTCCAATGCAAACACTGTGTGGGGGGCGTCCATAATTCAGGGGCTTTACGATACGTACATAAAAAGGGTGTCATTTAAGTTCTCAAGGACGGGAACAGGCTGATCTCCTCCTGAAATCCTACTTTTTTCTTTTGGTATTACACACAACCCTACGTTGTTGTACGCAGGCCTGGGCAATTGAAACGAAGCGAGCGAGCACTGAAAACGATGTACTCGCTGCACGCATTTCCTAGCCCCTCACAGTAATTTGACACTTCCTTTCTAGGAAGCTAGGGAAGAATGCGGCAAAACTGATACCATATTTGAGTGGACCACTCATTGACCCAGACTTTCTGCTATTCAGCTGGATTCCTTCCAAAACTCTGGCTCTTGTTTATCCACGCCCACATGGGACAAAGAAATAGCTTTATTTGATTACTCACAACGAAATACATTAAATTGCTTCATTTAATTACTTAATTACTACTTCATTATTCACTTCCATGGAGCCCTTGTTTGTCTAGGCTTGTCGCGTGGCAAAAGTGCCAGCCAAGTTTCCTTTGTGCTTCAAAGAATAATGGTCAAAGTAAGCCTGCCGTTCTTTTCCTCTGGTTGGCTAGTCCTTGTGCAATGGAGCGTGACGTCATTGTGTTCCTGACGGATTGGTCTGTCTCTGTGTGAACTGGGGATGAAAAGCTATATGTTGACAG
Organism: Novumbra hubbsi; assembly: GCA_016801125.1. Classification (NCBI taxonomy): domain Eukaryota; kingdom Metazoa; phylum Chordata; class Actinopteri; order Esociformes; family Umbridae; genus Novumbra; species Novumbra hubbsi. The sequence goes on along the minus strand of JACXGK010000218.1, from coordinate 90,015 downwards.
CCTTCATACCTTCAGATCAACCATGGCATCAATAGGCAGCTGCTGTGTTGAACTAACCTTCATGGCAGGGATATCATGAACAGCATTAGTCAGCAAGTCCCTTCTGTTTACTGATATGATCAGTGTGGGCCGAGTTTGAGTTGCGTTAAGTCTCTTTAAAAAGGATTAGCCCAGAGCATTTTCTGATCCGAGAATCTAAAGGAATTAAAAAGAATCAATCTCAAGACCAATCAATTGTAATCAACACTGTTGTAACATTTCGGTCCGCGTTCCATTCGGAGGACACCGCTCAATGCATTGTCTTGTTAGCTGATTGACGGGAAGGAACGTGCTTCACTTCTTTGCCTGGGTTGTCTCAGCGTGGGCTGTCTCTCAATATGCCACTCGCGTACTCCATGTCGAGTTTCTCTCACGTCAGCTTTCCGCTTAATCACAAACCTCCCCTTCTCAGCACTTTCGCTGTACACCTTTAGAGGAACTCTCGCCACTCTCCGCCTATTTCTTCTTGACAATGTTTTTTTTCGTCCAGCCTGGAATTGCTGACGTCTCAGTAGTAAACAGATTTGACAAGGCGTGTAAACACGGAGTGCTAAGCACTAGAAAACTGCTGATAAAAGGAGTCGCCCAAATAGAGAGAAACTCGGTCCCAGTTGCTGTTGGCAAGTGTCAGAGTGATTCTTTTCCACGTGGATGTCATTGTCAAAACAAATTCAGACGCCCGGGTTCTGTGTCAAGTACAAAATTAAGTCCCTTGAAGGAAAACTGAGCCTCAGACTTCTGGATTAGAAGAAAGTCCTCCAAACTATTCCAATTACTTTCAAGTAATACTGTGAAATGTGTGTGATAAATAGATTAATTTGTAGGGGTCACTTATGGGTTCAAAAGCTCAAAACAATTTGTTGCACGGTAGTAGCCAACAAAGATAGAATGAAAGTTCTGCTGTTGAGCAATGACACTAGCAAAACCACAAGACACAAAGTGTTCAGTATATACAATTATATGATTGTTTAATTACGATTGTAGTAGTATTTTAACACATTTCTAACATTTCTTACCCTATCACTTATATGTGAGGAGGGGCCCCAAAGGGAACACCTATATATGTGGAGGGGCTCCCAATGGGAACACCTATATTTGAGGAGTTGCCCCAAAAGGGAACATCCATATTTGAGAAGGAGCCCCAAAAGAAAACACCTATATGTGAGGAGGAGCCCTAAAAGGGACCACCCATATTTGAGGAGGATCCCCAAAAGGAAACTACCATATGTGTGAGTCCCTGATAGGGAAGACCCACGTGAGAGAAAAAGAACAAACCCTGCTGGACTGCGATTAATATTAGCACATTTTCTACAACTCAGCATATATTAATCTCTGTCCATAAAGGCTTACTTGAATGCATGTTTCTCATGGAATGTAACAATGATAATTGAACACAGTGTATTGGGAAAGTACTCAGAACACTTCACCTGTTACATTTTGTTACATTACAGCCTTACTCTAAAATGGTTGGATTGGTTGTTTAGTCCATCAATCTACGCACAATACTCTATAATGACCAAGCAAAACAGGCTTGAATAAAAAACTGAAATGTCACATTTACAAAAGTATTAAATGATTTCTAACTCCCCCAAACATGCTTGAAAAATGTTTACCCTACAGCAAGGCCCATAGCGAAAATTTTACCAAACGAAATTGGGAGGAAAAGTAATGTAATTCCAAGACCCAGGTTGACATATGTAATTTCAGATAGCCTGTACACTTGCAATGCATAATATCCTAAATTGTATAAAAGATATAAGATAAAATACTAACATATCTATATTTTAGCACTCTGTAGGAGGTGCACATTTTTCAATGGCCTCCATGAGTTACATCAAAATACCCAAATGTAAACATTGGCCAACCCAAATTACTGTACCTTTTAATGTAATGTCTACCGACAATAATCTATACAGTTCACAATATGTACTGGCAAAATCAAATCAGTCCACTTTAACAAGATTTCCACCAGTAGCACATAACAAATTACAACCCCACAGTCATTGGCGACTTCATACCCCAAGAAATTAGATTTAAAAAGAATCATCCAGTGATCATGAGTGGTTTAAAAGTGTGCAAGAGGTACAGACAGGCATGCGTCTGAGGTCGCTGCTGGTATAAAACTGGCAGGTTTAGAGACTGTAGATAATGCTGAGATATCTACTTTGTGACACCCACATTGTTAAAACAGTCGGAAGGAATCCATCACAATTGGCAATGAGCATTTTGGCAAATAAGACATGTCGTCATCTGATCATTGGCTCTGGCCCCTTCCTGGTTAGGCGTGGTGATCTTCAGAATGTTCACAAAACTCAATCTCTTGTTGAAAACTGAAAAATAAGCCAGCCCCGAAGAGCAATGACTCAATTCAAACTGAACGGGCACTCTTCTTTCATCCGACAATATAGACGGGAGCCTAACCCCACTAGCCTTGACATGAAGAGCAGCCCAGACAGCAGGGTATTATGCGGACCTCCAGCTCAGCGGAGTGAGCCTCTAGTCTTGGTGTCGTGTGTGTGCCATGCCCTAGGTGGAAAACGCCTAACCCTGGTGGTGTTTGCTTTAGCAATCATACTAGAATACAGACCCTTTTCGATGTCCGTCAGCAATGGAAATGACTGTCAAAACAGCACATTTCAAAACAGAACTACCCACTGCAACCCACTTAGATATTATGTCTCTAAGGCTGCTACAGTCAATAAACTGCGGATCACAGATCGTAAGCTTGGTGTGACTGGCCGGTATTTATAGCCGCTGGTGGGGCTACTGAGCCGAAAAGGGTCCCTGAAAAATGTGCACAATGTCATTGATAAAAGGTTTTGTTCCACCTGCCATCAAACCTTCAATTATGTAATCTAATAACTAACTGAGGTTTGGGTGTGATTCTACTTGTGCATATACACTATATGGGCAAAAGTATTGGGACACCTATACATTACACCAACAGGAGCTTGAATGACAACCCATTGTAAATCCATAGGCATTAATATCGAGTTGGTCCCCACTTTGCAGCTATAACCGCTCTTCTGGGAAGGCTGATGTTGGATGAGAGGCGCCTGGCTGGCAATCTCCTTTCGAATTCATCCCAAAGGGTTGAGGTAAGGGCTCTGAGCGGGCCAGGCAAGTTCTACCACACCAAACTCATCCAACCATGCCTTAATGGAACATGTTTTGTGCACTGGGGCACAGTCATGCTGGAACAGAAAAGGTCCTTCCCCAAACTGTTCTCACAACATTGGTGTAAAATATTCCAAAATGTCTTTGTAAGCTGAGGCATTAACATTTCCCTTCAGTGGAACTTAAGGGCCTAGGCCAACCCCAGAAAACCAACCCCATAGCATTATTCCTCCTCCACCAAACTTTACAATTGACACAATGCAGTCAGGCAGGAAATGTTCTCCTGGCATTCGTCACACCCAGAATCATCTTTTAGACTGCCAAATACAGAAGCTTGATTGGTCACTCCACAGAACACATTTCAACTGCTCCGGACCTTAGTGGCACCGTGCTTTACGTGCTTGGTGATGTAAGGCTTGGATAAAGCTGCTCAACCATGGAAACCCATGCCATGAAGCTCCCAGCGCACAGTTTTAGTGCTAACCAGGGCCGTCCCTGACCAACATGGTGCCCTAGGCAAGCAGTTTGCTGGTGCCCCCCTACAGTATAGTATAAACACCAAATTGCACATCAAGCTCATTTAGCAGGTTTAAATACTTGCAGTGCTATAATTGTAATTGATTTAAAAGAATTAGTTAGGTTTTGTTTTTCACTTTGACACTATTATGTGTCGATCATTGGGAGAAACTTCAGATGAAATACGCTTTGACTGGACACGATAAAAGCCCCAGACCTCTCAGGCTATGCTTACTCTACGCCTATTATATTTCAGGCTGGTTAAAAATGAATTAGTAATATCTGTCAGATGTATGGTATCATAAAAACGATATTTAGCAAGTTTTGATTTAGTTTAAATATCATTTGTGCTCATTAAACCTAAACTGATTAGAATGATGTCCTGGCTTTGTGGATGTCCACATATATCCACATTGTGCGTGAAACTCCTGAAGACAACAGATCTGCAATGTTTCTACATATGATTGTAAAATGTTCAATTCGAAGCACCATTTGGTGAATTACTTCTTTTTTTTGTCCAGCTACACTGAAACATTTGGGTACGTGTAAATAACCCTCTTCATTCATAACTGTGGTGTCCACAGGGAAATATGAGGTACCACAAAATGGATTTTCACATGGCCCATTAAAACTGGCTGATGGGTTTTCTTTGGAATTTGATTAGAATTATTAGTTATATTTTCTTGGGCATTATCAAAAATGCTCAGGCATAATTCATTTGACAATAGGCCTTGCAACTAAACCAAACAATCTGTGCTTTAAATACTGCTTTGGCATGCCATGCCATTACTGCAAACTGGTTAGTACATTTAAATTAAATGAATGAAAAAAACATGGGTCCACATTATTTCTGCTGGCTGTAAACCAAACTATAACAGAATAAAACTGGAATTCGAGATGATTCCGAGACAAACCGTGAAAGTCCACCATATGTGTGTTTATACAGTCACTGCACCCTGCATTCTTTGGAGGTAAGAACCTAGAAAATACTTCTAAATCACTGACAAACCTGCAGCGTTACCGCCTGCCAAAATACATACCATTGTGTTTGTTTAAGTAGATTGATTCTCTCTTAATTTTCTGGCTAGAATTACGAGATTAGCAATCATTGGCCATGGACCTTGCAAGCACTGATTGTAATGCAGGTACCCTATCAACATTTGATGATTTGGACCAACATTTTGGAACATTAAAGGGTGGGAATGTTAGCAAATGCCGCGTCTGCTTTGACTTGTGAACAATACTTAAATTGTGTGTAGAATTTTTAGGTAAAAAATTTAATGAATTCATTTTAGAATACGGCTGTAGCATAACAACATCTGGAAAAAGTAAAGCGCTGTGAATTCTTTCCGGATGCACGGTATATATAAGAACGTTTTTCTTTTTTGAAGATGTTTTGCGTTTTATTCTATTGTAGATGCGAGGTTACAATTGATATCAAATAAAGTAGCCTTTTCCCTAGTTTAAATAATTTGATGCGTTGCATTCACGCTTACTTCAAACCCATATAACTTAAATAGTTAGCCATGTAATGGCTGGTTGTTGTGGGGATGGTTGTAACAGTTCATAATGATGAGAATGTCTGCATTGTGTGCATGGAACACTGCAAACTAGAGGCCAAAAGAAATGTGGGTCAAGTGTGTGAACTGTTTGTTTTGGGCCTACAAAGTCTGCACCCCAGGGGGAGCTGCTATATTCGCCACAATTGTGTGTACCATGCATATTTAGGAATACGGTCCGCACACACAAACGCACACTCAGTTTACTGAAGACCACTAAAGTGTTTTTGTCACTTTAAATTGTTGAACTTAGTCAAAACCCCAGTTATGGGGTAGGTTGTAACAACGGAACTATTTGTATTTGACACAAATTCACATCATCTGTGATTGTGTAGTTGATGTTAAAGTGAATTATATTTGTGGAAGACAGACATGGGCAGTATGTATCAGCGTTTGGGAGACCTAGCACACATGAAAACTCTGAGTTATTGACGCTCAAACAGACGATGTTACCCTCATCCCCGGTGTCTACTATATTTGACAGGATGTGACACCTATTCCAAAAATATTTCACAAAGACTCTAGTTGGGCATTATTTAGTTTATATTGGACTATTGTATATTATCAAAGACATAATTTTGAACATGTTATCATTTTTAATGTTAATTGGGACGCCCCAATAATTGTATGCTATTTTTATGTGCAGTACAATAACTCATGTCTAGGCTTTTAATTTGACTCATGTTTGACATATCATATTTCTATGAAAAACTGTTTAGCAGAACTGTGTTCTGTGATTATGTAGGAAATGTCTACGTCTTAAAAGGTAAACTCATGAACACATTTATATAATAAATAATAATTCAAGGGCTGTTTTATATGCAATCAAAATGACAGTAGGTACCCAGTGCTGGCCCTGGCCTCTTGCGGGCCCCAAGCAAAAGTTGATTTGGGGGCCCCCTCCCCTTTACTGGTCCGAGGCTCACTAGCTGTCTGCCCCCCCGGCAGTCGGAGACCCTAAGCGGCTGCTTATGTTGCTTATGCCTAGGGCCGGCCTAGACGATACCTTCAATGACCTTGGATCATTCATTTGCATAAGCATATAAATGAAAGGTAAAAGTATGGCTCTTCAAAAGTCTGTACATACTCTTTTATCAGTGACAGACCTTCTATCCTTTCACTTTTTGACCTGAAAGACCTTGGAGATATTGGAAATCCATATTGGTCTGCATGGATAAGCTATCGTCTGATTTTGATCCTGGCTATCAGAAAGATATCAGTTTGTCTCTGTGGATGGCCTGTCGTTTTTTTAAGTTTTATTTTCTCAAGGTTCCATTTCAAACCACTTCTGTTTTCACTGTACTCTATGTGAATGCTGCCTCTTGGTGATACTATTTGGAAACACCGTGAATTTTCTCAGTGCTGTGCAGATAAAACACAGCTTTTCATTCAGATGAAACATGGAAATGCCAAAAATATGTATTTTTTGTACATGTATTTGCTGTTGCTCTAAACCAGGGGTGTGGCCCGCGAGGCTGTTCCATCCGGGCTGCGGAAGGTAATATATTTTTTTTAGAGGAAATAAAAACAACTCACCAGCCCATTCTTATACACCTGAGTCAGAATTTAACACATTATAAGGGATCTACTGTACATATGTACTGCATGTTTTAACTTTTTCCTTTTCTGGCCTGCAATAATTTATGATTAACAAATTACAAAACAAATGTGGCCCTCCAATATCTTTGTAGATCTACTTAGCATAGATTGTGATACCATTTCAATCCATTTAACAAGTCAAGTACAATAGAACATTTTTATGTGTTCTTTGTTCGTCTGAGCTCTATCTTATAATCTTCTCCATAGCAATCTCACCAACTTGAAACTTACTATGCTGCTTCCTCACAACGTGTTGATGTATCCCACACATCATTAGCTTCTACGGTCCAAACCGCTATTATACCAATTAAAAATAAACCCACAACCATACAGCGCCAAATATAGTTTTTTTCTCAATTAAATAACACACAATAATTACACATGAAAAAATGCTTATTTTATTACTCCGGGTTATACGTTCATGTATGAGTTTTCGCTACAGTAAGAATGTACCTGGGGGGTTTCCCCACATTATGAACTTCGCAACCTTGTACTTTCTTCCCGAAGAGAAAGCGGCGTGTCCCACAGAACCTCTGGAAGAGCAATTATGGGCCCTCAGAAATGCCAAGTGCCATGTTCCTGTCAGGGATGGCAGCCAGATGTGGACAAACTGTCCCGGGCGGGTCTATCGCTGCCAACTCTATACCGTTTGAGGAGCTGCACTGGATTACAAACCGAGCCAAGACAGAAGAGGCCGTCACTTCAGCACCTAGACAGCGATGTGTAAAAAAAAAAAGAATTCTGCACTTGTACAACAACATACACACATTCCATGCTGTGTGTGTGTGTGTGTGTGTGTGTGTGCTGGTGTGTAGCAGTCTGGATAAGAGACGAATCTCCTCCTAGATGAGGCCTTTTTCAAAATGCCCTGATTGAGACAAACCTTGAGCGGGTGAACAGCAAAGGCTCTGTTTTCTCCGGTCTGTTGACGGTCTTCTTCTGCCCCTCAGCCATGGTTGTGCCTCAGGACCGCCAACATCCAGGTGGTTTCACACACTGAATAGATCACCTTGATTACCAACTAACTCACGGAAGTCTTCAAAACACAGGAATAGTAAAAAATATATACAGCAGGCAGCTGTTCACAATACCATCCCACATAAAAGTCTATTTGTTGAAATAACTACCATTTAACTCACATGGGAGTCCTGATAAAATACAGGAGTTGGCCATCATCTCAAGGTAAAAAAAGAGGACTCTCCATGGACAATGATTCACAAAGATAATCCACATTTTTTAGCAAACGGGCCATCTAAACCTAGGTTTTTTCCCCTGTTTTTACTTTTCCTTTACAAAGCTGAGACATACCTACAGTACCCATTTTCTCTGGTGGGATTACTGTTCTGTCTTTTTTTTTACAACTTGGCACATCACAACAGGCCCTTGTTTTCCAAAAGACACATGAATCCACCGAGCGGTTGACTGGGGGGTGTTAGAGAGGATGCCAGTTCATTGGGCGAGTCTGGCACCGCTGAACATGAAACAGTGTAATAAAAACCCATCTGTTGGAAGAGCAAAGTGGCGCCAATGGAACAGAGCCTGTGCTCTTCAGGTCTTGGCTGACAGCAGCGTGAAAACTCCTCTTACAGTCAGCTTTTCGTCATGAGGATTGAAACTTCCATTTGGACTTTGTTTAAGGGCTTTAGGAGAGAGATGACATTTTTTCAATTGCGCCACAAGGTCAAATGTATTACACCAGCTGCTATCGATTTGACCAGTGCCACCGTGTTTCCACTCCTGACAACACTTGTCTATCAGTGAGGTTGGTGGTGCTGTTAGGTGGCCCTGGGCAAAGATATTCCATCTCCGTCTTTCCCCCTTCCCCTTCATTATCCCAAAGCAGGAATCTCGTCTAGAGTCTGCTTCTATAGCTGCCAAAGCCATTTGAATAACTTCAATCCCTTGAATGTCAATTTGCATACTTATGAAGGTTGTCAGTGGTGCTATCTCTAGATGCACAGATTATTTTCCTTCTCGGGACGAGGCCTGTTCTGGGCTAAATGGTAGAGGGAGTGTCTTTGACAGAGCATGTGGTTAGATACATTCAGATACATATGATACATGGTACATTCACTTGGTTGAACCAGGGGATTGTAAAGAACAGTGAGAAGTAATGATCTGCAGAGAGAGAAATGAAAGACAGAGGCATTGCAATGAAGCTGCAATGGCATGTAAAGGTAATTGATGAGGTGTGGTTTTTCGTTATTAGAAAGTTTTTTTCTCTCTCCGTGTTGTATGTGAAGCATTGGCCCATTGTAACATTTGCCATTAACGGCCTATAAAAAGCTTTCTGGCAGAAGGTTAGCCACGACAAGGACTTAACTTGTGGGAGGCCGAAGAAAATGTTAAAATTGAAATAACAACAAAAAGACGAACATGCTGAAGTAAAAATGAGGAATGAAGGAGGGCATGATGCCCTGGATAAAAGGAGTAGCAAATAGAGCGAGCAGCCAGGTGTAAGCGGAGGCACAGTGGAAGATTACATCGCCTTCTGTGCAAAACACTTTCTCTAATGACGGTGGGTTAACACCGCATGTGCTAATAGCGCAAATAGACCTTTAAGTGCTGGTCCAGATCTTCATTGAATACTCTTATGCACTGACAATCCACAAAGAAGAGCTTTTAAATGGATGCTTACGAAGCCCCATTGATCGGGGAGTCATTAGGCGTGTATTAAGTGCAGTAATCAAGCACAGCGGTACGGCGATGTGTAAACAACTCGTTTACTTGAAGTCTAACTTACCTGGTGCCTCAGTCACTACCGCAATGGAGGTCCTGCACAAGACCACAGATGCCTTGCTAGCTGTTGACAGCTGCACATCCATCCGTCCAAGGATGGCTACAGTTAAATTGGGTGTTTATGACTATTCATATGTAGTCCAACACAGACATGCACGCCTCCTCAATGTGGTCGACATGATGGAATGTCAATTGTGATGCACAATGGTCCCCCGAATGGCAATGCTCGATGCGTGTCACGTGGCGCGCATTCATCACAACCAATGGCCTCTCCTCATAGCCGTATCCATATTCATTTAATGTCTCTGTCAAGCCACATTAGCCCCTGGGAGGAAGGCAGCGTACGCTAGAGCAAGTTAATGTTCAGAACCTCCAGCTGCTGGGTGGTTGCCTGACATCTCCGCTCTCTGAGGCGGCGGGTTGAAATTGCTCTGGAAATGAACAGCGAAAGATCTACTGGTGCAGGAAGCCGTAATCAGTGAACCAGGAAATGGCGGCAAGGTTCCCCCATCATATAATTTTTCCTGGACGGTCAGCCAGATGACAGGTGGAGACAGAAGATGGGGGCTTGGCCTGAGCACAGGCTGACTGAAAATTGATGGAACTGTTGGTGTGTGAGAAAAAAGTATTTCTCCTGTTGAGAACTTCTGTTACGATATGACATTATTTAGGGGACGTGTTGGCAAATGCATCAGCGTAACCAGGTCAGCAATGCAGCAGATGACACAGCCCGATGATCAGTAAGATAGATGGCCCTACTGTCCCAAATACATGAATTCTATCAAGGATTCATAGCAATGGAGCGCGATAATCAATATGATCACAAGACTGTTGTAGTTTGCCCAAGAACTATATCGTTATAATTGACAAATGGTAAAGGATTTGGGACATTAAAACATTGTCCCTCCACTTTTCTAATGGTGCACTTCCAACTTCCCTCCAAATTTCTGAAAGAGAAAACAAAGCAAAACACAAAGTTTCCACACATTTGCCCTTTTATCACGTTGTTCAGTCTCTTGCTGAACCAGAGGGGTATCTTTTTTGCCAGTTGGGCCTGTTTAACTTGGGTTTTTAATGCGATAGGATGAACTTCTGGCTGTGAGGGCCTCAAGGGAAGGACAGGGCTGACATGTCAGCCATGGCAGCCATTTTCTGGTCCTAGAATGTCCTTGTCCTCACCTATGCAAAGCTACATTTCCCACTCTAACCTTTGGACTCGAAACAGCCAGCGTGAAGGAGCAATATTGTTTGCGTGCTAAAAAGTCTTATCCATCGGATGAAGTCTGGGGACTCACACGCCACTGGAGCTAAATCCTTCTGGTGTGTGTAAAGGCTAGCAAGTGCTCCGTGAAACCCGTCTGGAAACATTGGGAATGATTGAGCATGCTTTGCCCAGATTTAAGCTGCTACCTTGCGCAGTGAAGATCTGGTTATTTGGTTTCTCCCGAAAGCTCGGAGCGCGGTTTAATATTCATGAATGCGTTGAGATCTCAAGGCGCACAGGAGCATTTTTTTCTGTAACAGCATTAAACTGGTGGATGAGGTAAACAAGACTGGTGAAGAAAAAGAATAAGCACACTGAAAAGCAGCCATTTTCGAGACAAACTGCCACCTTCCAAGACTTCCTGGAATATCAACAGACGCAATAACTTTTAGCAGTGAGAAAATGCTTACTTTGCAACGAGTATTACACATAACAAAAAAACATTAAAGTCAAGCATATGAATTTTTAATACTGAAACACAATCAATTTATGTTTCTGTTTCTTTAAACAATGTCTCCAAATGACCGAGGGATCTATCAGTAATCCCACAATGAGTAATCCCACAATCAGTCAATCCCAAATTTATAGTCCTGAATCCAGCCTTGTTCTCAATGAAGCACTGATAAGTAGACATTGTCGAGGGGACTTGATGGTCCTTTCTATCGAATAGCCATTTTTTGTTGATGTTGGACTTGTCTGGAACGTAAAACCATCTATCTAAATGTAAGAAATGTCCAGTGATGTTCATCACAAAATGCTCCATCTACAGTATCAATGTATCAGGCACGCAATACATTCTAAGTTGAAAGACCAAGGGAAAGCAGCAAGTGCTTTGAAATTCTACCAGTTCTTCACACCTACACACATAGGCACGCACACACACACACACACGCATACACACACAGCACCTCCCCATCTCTGGATGGGCTGTCTCAAGCACTTAGCGTGGGAGGCGTGGAGCTCAGAGCTGCCAGGCAGGTGTTGTGTCGTTCTCAGCGTCTCACGTCTGCATACATCAACCTCACTTCTCCCCACGGCTCCCCCCCAGCTGTATCCTGGAGCTGACACCTCCCAGGAGAGCTGAGAAGTGTGGGGCTCCTAGGAAGGAGGAAAGACACAGTATGAGCTTCTTTTGGACATGACACAAAGTCAAAATGAGAGTTTTTTTTTTCCTAAAGGCTAAAATCCTAAATCTTAACTTCTTTTTAACACCTTGAAAAGATTTCTGACTTCTCTTCAAACAAGATAGTCAAATCCTTCTACACATTTATTCAGAGATAAAAACTATTCTGGCTTGATATAAATGGACTGTTGTAGCCTTGTTTTATGCGCAAATTGATATTATTTAAACTGGAAACCTCAGCTTACTTGGATAAAGCTAAATACGGAAGTCCAATTGACTCATTACACGTTTACAGTGAAATATTCTAAATGCTTTCACATTAAAGCTATATGAAATTGAATTAATGAATCTTCATTTACATATTGTCTGACATTTACACCTAATAACAGCTGCCTTTTTAGAAAGTACAAAAATCCGACCCCAATATGACCCCTAGATAACATAATAGCTCGCTACACACAGTGTTTGTCTACCTGTTTAGCACCAGGTCTGGTAGCACGGGCTGCAGAGGTCTTGAGAGACAGGAAAGGGTGGGCCAGGTGTACACAGGACGGTACTGTCCAGGCTCCGTGTTTTTTGTGGCTGGACCCCGAATCTGAAGGTCGGAGTCTATCCTGATGAGCTCGTGATTATGTGAGACCTTGCTGAACTGTAGGCTATAATGTGACCGTAGAAATTGCCATCAGCAACCCGCAAAAACACAAGGTTTTTTACCATTCTGACGCGGCCCAGCGTCCCCGGACCGGCGTCTCGTTCGGTATGATAAACGAGGGCCGTGTGCTGCTTCATGGACGCCCCCATGCCGGTGTTCACCGCTTGTGTAGGGGCCGGCCAGCCCAGCCATTAAAATTCAAGGGCATTATTTCCTTCTTGATGTTCGTTAACGGCCTACGAGCATTCGGCGTGCCAATACGAGCCCCGCGGGACGGCACGCACGGCTAGGCTAACAGCTGTATCGCGGAGTCCTAGGTTAATAACGCTGTAATGCCCTGTGTTAATTATGATGACAGCAGGTTAGCCGACGCATTCCCCCCTGGTGGTTAGGGGGAAGGACCGCCTGAATCTCACCGTTTGCGTGCAAGGCACACGTTTAAGTGACAAGCTCCAGTCATCAGAAATGCACCGCTTGATTGAATTCACAGAAGGGTGCTCTGTACGCGATTTCGGATCCCTCAGGGTTTTCGGGGAGATTTCGCCGACGTCTCGGCTGACATGGGCCGCTACGTGCCGTGGTTTGTCTGACGTGGGGTCGGACGAACCGCACTGAGCTGGTTGCCATCATTTCTGGTGAAGAGAGGGTGTCTCTGGTAGGGTGGCACGATGAGAATGTCACATAGAGTGACGATGGGCCAGACCTTCAGGACCGATGGGCCAGACCTTCAGGACCGATGGGCCAGACCTTCAGGACCGATGGGCCAGACCTTCAGGACCGATGGGCCAGACCTTCAGGACCCGATGGGCCAGACCTTCAGGACCCGATGGGCCAGACCTTCAGGACCCGATGGGCCAGACCTTCAGGACCGATGGGCCAGACCTTCAGGACCCGATGGGCCAGACCTTCAGGACCCGATGGGCCCAGCACTCAGGACACGATGGGCCCAGACCTCAGGACACGATAGGCCCGGCCAGACCTTCAGGACACGATGGGCCCAGCCCTCAGGACATGATGGGCCCAGACCTCAGAACACGATGGGCCCAGACCTTCAGGACACGATAGGCCCAGCCCTCAGGACATGATGGGCCCAGACCTCAGGACACGATAGGCCCAGCCCTCAGGACACGATGGGCCCGGCCAGACCTTCAGGACACAATGGGCCCGGCTTTCAGGACACGATGGGACCGGCTTTCAGAACACGATGGGACTGGCTTTCAGGACACGATGGTGCCCGACCTTCAGAACACGATGGGACCGGTAAAAATCTGGACTTGCTCGCAATGAGAACGGCGGCTGGTCACATTACAGGGTGGAGCTCCAGGAATCTGAACTCCACCTCCAGGCCCCGGGGTCGGCACATGTGAATGATCAAAATCGCGACCGGATACAAACATTGTCGGTCTAATGGAATTACTAAATGTTATTTTATTTAAAAAGGTTGATTAAGATGATTTTCAAACCAGGTTGTGTGGTTAATGTGCCCCGAAGAGTCTGCTTTCTCTGGGATTATTACATTGTCATGGCACACCATGTGAAAATTACTTGAATTAAGCAAGAGAGTTCCCCAAACCACTGTATCAGGATTGTGGATTAGAAAACATGGGCTATGACTATATTGTTGCAATATTTAATACTTAGTATTTAGACAATACGATGTAAAAACAGACCTAAATAAAACTTGAAAAACTTAATGACAGTGTCATTATTGTGTATCCATCCGCGTAATTTACTTTCTCTGCAAGCCGCTGCACTTGTCTCCGTACCTTTCTCCGTCCGCCCTAGCAGGAGATGCTTGCTTGTCGACGCACAAGGAACCAGCAGTCTTTATAATATCGAGCAGATTAGTGAACACTTTTTTCTGGGTCTGATTTGTATTTCGGAAAGGGCTGTCATCCAGAACGGATTCGGATATTATTTAATTTACGTTTTTCGCCTAATGTGAGATTCTGTCCACCACTTGAAACAAGAACAAAAGCCATGGGTGGATTTGGAGTGATAATAGGAATGTTACATTATATGGGACTCTATATTCAACTTAACGCTGCTTCTAAACCCGCTGTGAACGCCGAGGTGGACAATCGAATATCTGGAAATGGTAGGTTTACTGTCTACCGTGGTCAATTACATAACATGTTTGCCATGTTTGATACTAATATATAATGGCATACGTTGGATTCGCGACTAGTTATTGGGCGGGGTTGAGCGCTATGTTGAAGATAGACTGCGACTATTGTTTCTAATATGAAGTTGTAGGTTTTTCGGGGCTTTATGACATCGACGCAGAGTAATTTAGTCCATATTATAATGTACACCGGTAGGCTATACTTGTTCTGGAAATTGGGTTCGTGAATAAAGTGCAAGTTTAGAAATATCAACTTATTAGACCGTTTATCACAACATAGAAAGATGAAGCATTATGGATCTGTAGGTAAACGAAAATGTAGTGCAGTTGCCCTGAGATCTGGTGTTTGGATGGTGTTTCAATGTAAACCTAATGTAAGTGCTTTTATAAACAGAAAGTGTTTTAAAAATGAATGTATAGACTGCATCATTTATTTTTTCTTTCTGGAATTCCACCTTAATTCATGTAAATTCATGATTTACACATTAGAAAACAGGAGGGAAAGTGGAAGCCCAATTTGAAGTGAAAGACTTTTAGGACATTAGATTGATGATACAAACCTAGTCATACAGCCTGTAACACTCTTAATCGTACAGCCAGTTAATAAAAATAGATTGTTTTATGAATTCTCTCAAACAATAATTAATAAATGCTACTGCACTTGGTGGACATGTGTGCAAGTAATGTCTATGTTTTGTAAATGTTATTTGATGCTTAAAAAAAGATAGGAAAAAATCCTGCTTAATTAACTGTATGCGTTTTAAATGAGGATTAACACAGATTAATTGATTGATTCATTGGAGGTTTGGTTATAATCTGCATTAGTCAATCTCCTGATTTGGCTCACTATGAATAACTCATTGGCGATTCCATATCTTTTGACATTAATGAGTGGGTCTCAAAAAATCACGCTCAGTTCGTATTCACACATTTCTGAAATGAGATAAAGACAGTGTCCCACTATGTCTCCTTTTTGACTGGTCCTTGCTGCTGGTGGATTAATAATCATGCTCCACAATGACTGCTAACAACAGGATGAACTGGCCATTGATCCGCTACCATAAACAGTATCATTTAGATACTGCAATAAAGCAGATTCTGATACTCCTCCCAAGTGATCCAATTCATTAGATGGCATGTATGTCACAATAAGCAGATGTGCATTCGGCCCCTATATGTTGTCGACCTCCAGCAGCCAAGGTTTCTGCTTTGCACCAAGTCCAATTCTTGGCTTGTGTAAATAATATGACAATGTGCGGATACAGACCATTCTGAGTTGGATTCTGATTGTGTACATTGTTATTTCATAGTTTTTTTGGCCGTGCTACTAGCCTCTGACGAGGTGTTGCACAGCGCGTGATTAAGAAGGATCTCACAACGATGCGTGTCATTACTCAGTAAGGATTTTCCTGCTTGGCGATGGAAGCCGCTGGCGTCGACACTGGTTCTGGTGTCACAGATCACATTACCATGAGCACCTCGATGAAGACAGTGTTGTTATTATTACTGATGAATTGTGTGTAAGAAGGATGCAATGGTCTTGAAAATGACAAGTTTAATCATTAAAAAGGGAAAATATTTCCCATTAAATATATGGTAGGATACAGTTTCATAAACTCAAAGACCTTTTCTGGGGGGACAGTTCAATCTGGCAAGGCTTTATTTGGTACAACCTTCAAGATCAATAGCTGTTGGCTTTTATAAATGGTATTAGTAGTTGGGTAGCAGTGAATCTTAGGCTAATTTACTGACAGAACCACAGAGAAAGGAGGAAAATCAATGTTTACGTCCCAAAGCTATAAATCAACCATGTCATTTTAAGTTTGTTGTGGGGGGATACATTGATTGTCTAGGCACACTAGAAGTACTTTTGCTTAATTCTTTTGCTCAGAAGTCCACAATGGCGGGGGCTAAGCACTTGTGGCATTTTTAAGGGGACTATTATTTTTGGTGGTGGGAGGTCCCAACTGGTGCCAGGTGTTTCAGACTCAGATATGGCCGGTGTCAAGAGTCTAGTTGCGGTTTGTAAAAGGGATGGTCCTATCTGCAATGTTAATATGAGTAGGAAGCTTGAAAAAGCATTCTACAATTCAGTCACATAGAAGTGCAGCACAGAACAGTCTCGTTTTTATCATGGTTAAACATTAGAGGCAGTGTACTTTTTTAAATTAATCTGGGAGATAATAGCAATGACTTATACCGCAATATAGTTATGCATCTTTGTTTATGAGTTTTCAAACATGTTTTTAAGAAAACCCACTTGCTAAATGTTCATAAGCCAACTGAAAGGTTGTCAAGAAACAAATAAAGGAGTCCTTCTTATCAAGATGAGTTTTTGGTCTGCCGATGCATTCTTTTATCAGCAGTGTCTACCAGCATGATTACATGTACTCAGATAAAATCAAGTTCAGTAGAAGCTCACTAATTGTTGTTGGAGGGGGGTCTACAATTTGGCCATTTTTCATTCCAGTTAAAGGCTTTTCCCATATGTTGGGTCTTAACAGCGTGCTGCTATGTGATTTAATTAGATTGTATTTAATAAAGACTTTATCATGATGTTTTCCCAGCCTTTTTAAGGAGCTGTATCTCCTTAGCACATAAGCTTCAGCCCAATCAATACGAATGAGTGTGGCATTTACTGACGCTGGATGGAATGACTAGCTTGGATTGGTAGGAAAATCAATTAGCACACATCACTCCCTGAGGGAGTCAATTAAAATGGAGTTTAAATGTGTTCTCTTTTCAGTCTTGTTCTTCTCAACTACGAAAGGGAAGGGCTCTGGGTGGAAATTTCATGAAATGGAAAACATCAATTCAAAATAGCCTAGTGTTGCATAGCAATGACTCGGATCCTATTAACTATCTTCATTAGACGTTCTCTGTTTAGCAACCTGGAAAGATAGCCTTTAGTTTCCTTCTTGGAGGAGAACTGTCTCTTTCAGAAAGGAGAGCTGTATCTCTTTGAGCTTAAGTAATCCCAGGAGACGCTGCTGTGTTGATAAATTGCCCAGGCACTTCGGAGCTGAGCCTTCATGTAGAACATGTGTAGCGGCGGCAGATAGCCTGATGCTTGTAGCATCTCAACCCCAACCGAAGGTTGGCTGGATCACATCCCTGAAGAAAAATATGTTGTTCTGTAACCGAGCAAGACAGCTAATGCTATTGTCTCCTGTAAATTGCTCTGGTTGAGAGATAAACAAAACCATTGAAGTCCACACCCTGCTCAGCATCTCTTTAGGAAGTCTCATCTGCCCAGGCAGTTTGTATTGGCTCTCAATGTGAAGTGGTTGCTGCTGTGAAAGAGACAACAGATTGGACTCGGACACTGTTACAGCCGAGGGTCGCGCTGGAGACAGGATGACGTGACATGCTATGGTGCGTTTTTGGCGGGGTGGACACACACACACAGGGGAATGCAGTGCTTTCAACCTTGAAGGGTCAGTCCACAACACACACACACACTCATACCGTAGTTTCTCTAGACCTCAACTGGGTGATGAATTTGTCCAGGAATTAGTAGAGGAAAGATGTAGAGATTTTTAAGTTGTGAATTCACATATCTACTGTCAAGGTGTAGTCTGTGGCGTTAGTAATCCTCGCATAAATCTGTTATATTTCAACATGGCAGTAATCTATTTATTGCAGGGCAAGCACACAAACTCTGAATTAAGCAAAGCAGACGCTCGACCGCTCTGACAGGAATCAGCATCTCCCTAGAACGGCAGCAGACTTGCCTTCCCCTGTTCTATAACAGGGAGACACAGCATTGGAACGGTAGCAAGGAAAATCTAAAGAAATGCTCAGTCTTTGATGTGCTGAGAAGAATCTCAGGCCGTTAAGATCATAGGCAGTGTTACTGTTTAAGGAATAGGTCCTGAGAACGTGACACTTAGCCGCGGGGCAGGGCGGATGATGCTTTCCTTATCTATTCCCATGCACACTGTGGCTCTAGAAAGCTTCCCCTAGGTAACCTCTTGCCAGATTTAAGACTCAAGAGCATTTTCTGTGCAAAACCGATGACACTCACTCAGACTGGGGTTTTGAAGACTAATCCAAAGCTTCCACTCTCATCTGTGGTGAAGATGCAATTTCAGGATTCTTTTTCATTTTTCATTTGACACTGACACCATTGTATGTGGGTATTGTGTGTATTGTATTGTGCGTGGACAGGGGCCTTAGCTTTTGTTAACCACTTCGTCACATCGTCCAAGCACAATTAAGTGTATATGTGTGAGTGGCTGGGGGTGGGGGCTAGATTCATCAGTGGTCACGCCACTGGAAGAGTAGCCATTTTGCACTGCATTCATCCTAGCTCCTCTGACGACCAAGCAGAACATCCTCTCTTTGAGACAGTGTGTTGGGATGAAGAGGTGCCCCATTAGCTTCGTTCCCCTGGGTCTTTCCATAGAGAACTGTGACGTGAAGCTACAGGGGAGCTCCCAGCCACTGTAGTCAACCCAGGCAGACACATCGGACCGCGCACGCACACACACACACACACACACACACATACAAGCACGCAACACACTGCAAGGAAGGCGAAAATAGCTTGTGAGCCGCATGTCCCTAAGGCTCAGAAAAATTCACTCCTGAGGCCCGAGTATCGGCAACAACAGGCGGACAGCTGCTCGGTTAATCGCCGGCCCGTTCTTATTTCATTATTTTACCTTCCACCTTGAATGGAGGCTGAAGGGCTCGCAACGAGCCGTTATTTCCCCCAGGAGGGTTCCCCGGCTCAGCCCGACGGTGACTCACTGAAGCCCGCCGCGGTCCTTATTGGCTACTCCGCGAGCACCCGGACCGTGCTTGTGTCTATCAGTACGAGGACGTTTTCTAATATTGGGTTATGAGCTTTCCGCGGTAATTGTATTCCACGTCCCATGATGCATTAGAGTGGTTGATAGCGGGGTTCCGCAGGGGTTCCACGAGGCGCTCGCACGACAGGATGTAGCGTTCTAGTCTTCCCGGTGGCCGTGTGAAAGTGTACTGCAGGCGCGTTCTGTTTCCCACTCGATTTTATTGTTCCACGAGGTGTTTAAAGACAAAGAAAACGCGTTAAGAGGATAATCTCTTTATAGCTGGACAACGTACGCTAATTATGCCTCACACCATGACACTGCAATGAAGGTGATGAATTAGCTTTCTTGTTTAGCCACCACTTGTCACAGTATTGTTTTCCTTCAGGCTGCCCCGATTATTCAACTCAATAACACATTTAACCCTATGAAACCCACTGTTGCAATGCAATTGTCCTGTATGGGTTCTTTAGATGACAATAATGGAAAACACTACATGGCTGTGACCCCAGCATACCTCACGTTAGTATTTATTTCATGTCAGTATGTATTTCAATACCCAGAGAGTTTTACATTTACTACAGACATTTTGTCGGAAGAATGTCTGTTCATAATAAAATTGTGATGATTTTTTTTTTCATTAGCTTAATGTCTTTAACCAGTCATCTACCAGTACACACTCCCAACCAATCACTAAGTGACTAGGTGTCTTGAGCACTCAATCACTAATCGCTGTGTTGAAACAACATTGTTCCGGGACAGTTGATCATCCAGTGCTGCAGAGTCGTCGTCATAGATAGAGTATACTGGATGCGGGCAAAACAAGGCATTTCTTTTTTTAATAAAACAAGAAAATTGTGATGAAATCGTGTAACTAAAGTAGCTAGCTAGGAAATTAAAGGATTAGCCTTGTAGGCTATTAGAGCAGGTGCTTCACTATGAAGTGGCTTGCTCCGCTGTGCTCCAACTGTTAATAGCAAGCCTGTTGTGAAGCGCTAGTGCATCATTAGCCCAATTAGAAGTGATTTCTGCCTGTATTTTATTTGGTTACTCCTCCACGTTGACTCCTCGATATGCACTCATCTTTGGTGCGGAGATATGGGGTGCCTTGGTGCTGGGAGACACTGGGAGATATATGCTCCTCCTCTTATTGCTCTATTTATCTTTCCCTCACCCCCCCACCCCCCGTGACGTGACTCAAATACAAGCAATGACTCAGTGACCCTTTGATTTTGCAGTCCGTCACCCCAGGGGGGGCACACTTCATTTGAAAAAGGTTTGCACTCAACAGTGAGACCGATCCCCCCCGCTGTTTCCAGACACCGCCGTTACATCGCTCACCACCTCTGTGGGTGTTTCTATGTATGGGGACGGTGCTCCCATAACACAGGATGGGCGACTGTACTAATATTATTAGAATAATGACATAATGACACGGTTCATATTTTAGTAGGAGGGGCAGCAGCTAGTCCTGGGTTAGAGCAACTGACCAGTAACCGACGGATCAAATCTCTGAACCAGCAATGGGAAAAAGCCGCTATATGGTCCCTGAGCAACCAGCCGCTATATGGTCCCTGAGCAACCAGCCGCTATATGGTCCCTGAGCAACCAGCCGCTATATGGTCCCTGAGCAACCAGCCGTTATATGGTCCCTGAGCAACCAGCCACTAAATGGTCCCTGAGCAACCAGCCGCTATATGGTCCCTGAGCAAGGCATCTTGTTCCTCTTTAAGCCTTAATGTTCTCCTCCTCATCTGACCTGGACAAATACAGGTTACAATGAAGAGGTGATAAGTAGGCATTTACCTTGACTATAATCTGCATGGATATTATGTTTCAGAGTTTCTTAGGAAGTTCCTAGAA
The DNA here is from genome assembly GCA_016801125.1 of Novumbra hubbsi. Taxonomy (NCBI): domain Eukaryota; kingdom Metazoa; phylum Chordata; class Actinopteri; order Esociformes; family Umbridae; genus Novumbra; species Novumbra hubbsi. The sequence continues at coordinate 68,623 of JACXGK010000218.1, read as the reverse complement.
GTCTATTTCTAAAAGTTGTGTTTTTGCCGTACTTTTCCATGACATATCAGTTCAGTCACATAGCCACGAGGAGCGTGTATTGTACAATAACAAGACAGAATAACCAGACACAATGGAGACGAGCTGGGAAAGGTCCAACGGCTATAATCCCTACTCTCTGATGAGTGAGGCTGGCTATTGAGGCCGAACAGAACGCGAGTGTGAGAAACACACACACAAACACACACACTAGTGTTGCCCGTCCTTATCTAATACTTGGTTCAACCCCCCCCCCATCCACCCGCACTCCAAAAACACAAAAGCGCATTCACGCACACACACTCACTTAGAAGCCAAGCGGCTATAGCCCCTGCTAATTAGACTACCGTGATTTGGCCGAACTCATGCATCTCCCCCTGGAGAGGCTCACGGAGAGAGCAAGAGAAATTAGGGACGGAGAAATTAAGGAAGGGGTGAGGGAGAGAAAGGATTATAGAGATTGATGAGGGAGGAGAGCGAGATAAGGGGAGAGATAGAGATAGAGAGAAAGGAAGACATCAACAAAGAAAAATGTACCCATCTCATTTCATGTCGGACCACTGCCCGGGGGGGGTAGAGCGAATACATGCAATGGTTTCTCGAGATTACGGTACGCATATATATTAATTTGTTTATATCAATATTTACTTACTTGCATTTGTTTGGGTCGTTGTTTCTGTTTATTTCTTTTCGTTTTTAATGAGGCTTTGGGGAACAGCGGCAGGCTGTCTCTCGGTGTTACGGCCATATTTCTATCACAGCACTCCCAGCAATACATTGAAAAATGCCATTTGTGTGGAGGGCGTTTAAAAATGCATGGGAAGCATCTTCAAACGAGCATTGTCTGCCACTGCTAGAGAAGGATTATGACACCACTGCCTTTATGAGTTTCACGCTCAGAACTGCACAGTGTAGCACATTTTTAAATCATTGGCTAGCTAGGCCCCATGCACACATTAACATATCTACAACTGGAGTCATTCAGGTTAGACAACGCTCCCCCCACATGGAATTATTTACACAATATCACATAGGGAGGGGTGGTTAATCACCGGAAATTCAAAAGTGCAGACTTTCCTTCTGTGGGATTGAAATGAACTTTTAGTACTTTGAGCGGTGTGTGCGTGGCCACTGGACCCGGCTGGAGGTACGTGTCATGTTGATTGAATGTCCGGCCAAGGTTAGCGGATTGATTTCCCACCACACTAATTTGATTTATGTCACGATCCTGTCAGTGGTTTGCTGAGCAGGCCTGTCAGGCCCAGACAACGGCACAAAGCACCCCGGAATATGGCCTGTTTGTCAACAAGTCATGTTTCATAGGCCGTTAGAAGAGCATGTCTGCATACCGAGCCGGAAGGCAATTTGACAACTGTCAGATCGATAACGCCGGGAGCCTGGGAGAGAGAGAGAGGGGGAGAGAGGGGGAGGGAGAGAGAGAGGATCAGCTCCTTGTCCAATCCTGAGTTGGTGGTGGTGATGGTTTGGGCAGCAGTTGTAGATAAAATGAAAGTGTGTGCGCTTGGCGTGTGTTGACATGAGTGGGTGGGTGGAGATGTGTGTGTGTGTGTATTTACAAATGGGTGTGTAGGTAGCTCTGTCAAATTAAAATACTCTGCCTTCGCAAAGTGTTTGGACACCTTAACTCTACACGTTTTGTTGTAGAGTTACAATATCCCATAATGTCAAAGCAAAGACACGTTTTCAGTGAATGTACCTCATGTACATTCAGACGCTTTAGTGAGTATTTTTTAGAAGGGCCTTTGCCAGTGATCACAGCTCCGTTGTGCCTGTACTAGCCATTAAAAAAAACAACCCATCAATTATAAATGTAGTCTGTAACACAACCAAACATGGAGAGGGTGAAAGGGTCTGGAACTTTCCTAAGCCACTGGATATGAGGTTATATCAGCGAAGGAAGCCCTAATGGCGTCATACATCATCCTCCTCACTAGCTAACACAGCTTGTTACTAGTTTTAGCTTGTGTGATGCTAGCAATACCCTCAAGGGCAGAAGATGTCTCAGTGTCAGATGTAAGCTACTATCAGACAACAATGATGTTTGCCAAACCCATGGTTACGAAAAATATGAATTAAAATAAAAAAGTATAGATAATAAAAATACAATTACTGTGAACTGAATATCCAGAAGAGCACATTTAAATAATGACTGACTTCCTAATGACATTTGCCCCGAGCCCACATAGTAGCTACACGGTAGAACCGCCACAGGGCCAATAGTAGTACGCTAACACCAGGGCACCTATTTGGTATGTATACCACACCCACAGGTAGACTAACACCAGGGCACCTATTTGGTATGTATACCACACCCACAGGTAGACTAACACCAGGGCACCTATATGGTATGTATACCACACCCACAGGTAGACTAACACCAGGGCACCTATATGGTATGTATACCACACCCACAGGTAGACTAACACCAGGGCACCTATATGGTATGTATACCACACCCACAGGTAGACTAACACCAGGGCACCTATATGGTATGTATACCACACCCACAGGTAGACTAACACCAGGGCACCTATTTTGTATGTATACCTCACCCACAGGTAGACTTAAAGCCTAATATTCACAATCCCTGGTCAGTTGAAGACAGAACACCCCACCCTGTGAATTATTTCCCTTCATTTCAACAGGTAAGTATTTCAGCATTGACATGTTAGACCAAACAAGAGTTCACCTGACTGGCTCGTGGATTCGACCTCCAACACCTTAAGTTTTCAGTCAGCCGCGCTAACCGCTAGGCTACTGCGCCGTCCTGTCTTATCTTGCTAACAAACTTTTTCTGGTGGCCTGGTGTAGGACAAACAAGATATAGATTGTTATCTGACAAAAACTGTTGCATCTTCCATGCTGTCGCCTTTAAATCTATAGATACACAATGTCAAGCATAGACACCAGAGTCATCCCAGTACCCACCAGTGTTGCTTATGAGCGTAGCTAACATATACCTGGCTAGTGGCCCAAGATTTGCTATGCGTTTGCTCTTTGAAAGTATAGCCTTGTGCGGTTTTAGTCGACTTGCTTTCTGCCTCGGCATATTGATGCCGAACGCCTAATTAAAGCATGACCCAGGTATTTACACATTTGTAGGACAGACATAAACAAACACAAATAAAGATAGTAAACACAAAACTGCCAACTAATTGGATTAATTAAAATCACATCAACAACCCTGTCTACCACTGTGGGATGAAGAAAAGGAAAAACTCCAATTAAGAACGTGGCAACATTGTTGTATTTGTGAAGGAATTGTTGTTGGGGGGCTGTGCTTTCCTTGCGCGTTGGCGACGCAAACACAATCGCTCCTCAGTGTTATGTTTTCCCCCTGCATGAGTCCCTTTCACACTTCCTCCCTGCACAGAGCAAGGACACTATTGTTGTTTTCATCTTTGATCACTGAAATGGCAATCATTTCCAGTGCTTGGATATGTCTGGCAGGCTGCCAACCCTTTTACATCTAGAGCTGTGTGTCGGTGCTGGAGGTGGTGTGGAGAGGGATCTTGGGGAATTAGCGGGGGCGGAGTCAGTAGGGGTCGGAGGGGAGGGGGTTGAGAGCTCCGAGGGTGTAGATTGGCAAGGCCAAGGCGGCATCTGTCTGTCCTCTCTGAGTTTAAAAGGACATTCTGTCTGCTTTTCTCTCACACACGCAGAGACACACACATAAAAACAGACAGCCATAGAGATATAGACATATACACACAGACACTTACAATCCTAACCTACACAGATTGAATTGAGTTTAGACATAGCAGTAAAGGCCTAAGAGAGTTTACTGTGTTTGGAAATGGAAGAGAAGGCTTGAAAGATTGAACTGGGTTTAGAGATGGAACAGAAGGCTTGAAAGAGTGAACTGGGATTAGAGGTGGAAGAGAAGACCTAAGAGATTAAACTGGGTTAAGAGATGGAAGAGAAGGCCTAAGAGTATCAGGGCTCAGGGAGTGGACCGAAATGCAGACAGAGGCAGGAGGACTGGTCAGGGGTTTTAATAAATAACCAGCAGGCTGGGATGATTGTTGTCAAACTGGCAGGGGTTCGGTACACAGGCAGGCTCGGTTCAGTTACAGGCGGACAATAGACAGGAGCGGAGGTTGAGTAGGCAGGCAGAGGTTCAGTACACAGGAGATCAATCTAGGGAAGGCAAAAACAGGATCAGGAATACAAGGGAGCGGGTTGACTTGACAAACACACAAGACGAACTGGCAACAGAAACAAGGAAACACCAGGAATAAATACACAAGGACTAATGGGAACATGGGAGACACCTGGGGGGGGACGGAGACATGAGGTAAGACAAGTGAATAGGATCAGGGTGTGACGAAGAGGTTGAACTGCATTTGGAGATGGAACAGAAGGCCTAAGAGATTGCACTGCGTTTGAATATGGAAGAGAAGGCCTTAGAGATTGAACTGGGTTTAGAGATGAAAGAGAATATATTTATATATATAGATATATATTTTGAACTAGAAGGCCTAAGAGACAGGCCGGGCTGTGGAGATGGAGGGAAGCGAGAGCAGCCAGGGGCTCTCAATATGAGAGGACTACCAAGAGAGAAACGCAGACCAAGGTTTGTTTGAGGAAAGCCACATGATCAGGGCGAGGGTGAAACATGTTGGGTAGGGACCGAAAGGATGAGAGAGTGAGAGAGATGAGTGGGAGGGGGGAGAGGGTGGGAGAGAGCAGCGTAGAGAGATGGAGAGCAAGTGAGAAAGAGGAAATCACACAGTAGGAGGGAAAAAGTGGGGAGGAAATAAAAACCGGTTGATTCTGCAGATTTTGTATTTTGAGTAAGTCTCTTAGGGGCTAAGGCAACGTTAAAGTACAGGATCTACCTTAAGAACATCTTACTGGAGTGTAAAATCCCAAATCGAGGCGTCACACGAGGCTTACTGCAATGTCCTTGGTATGACTTTGCTCTGGGTTGTATGGGTTTGGCTTAGAGCTACAGGCTGGTCATGTTGGTCAAAACAACAGCTGCTAACTTAACGGCAGACCCAAGATTTAGTTTAAACAACAACTTGTGATGATCTTCAGTTCTCTAGCTAGGATCATTTTTATATATTCTCCTTCTGTCAACTGCCATCCCTTACTTGGAGTTTGTGTGTATGTTAGTGGACACCATTTCATCTGGTTTGAGTATTACTCTTTTCAGTAGTAGTATCAAAATAAACCTATAATACAGGGATATATAGGGATTAATTTGGCTTCTAATAACTTGAATGTCCGAAAGTGTCCAGGCGGTTCTGTATGCATTTACTGTGACAAACACATCTTTAAATTGTTCTAGCGAGGTACATAAAGTGAGTTTACAGTGTTCTATATTGTAAACGCAAATCGGTGTTCAGTAGACTGTCAGCGCCAATGATCACAGGCCGCATAGGAATGTGGATGTTCCAATAAACAGCCTGTAAAAATGAAGGCGCCTGCTTTCACTCTGTTCATTATTCAGAAGCCTCTGGAACTGTGCTCCCTCTGCATTCATAATGTGTGTGTTTTGGTTTTTGTCCAGTTTTATGCAGTGGCTTTGTCGCTATACAAAGCCCTCCGTGATTGTGCAGTCAGGTGCACCTCAACCTTACAAGCTGCTTCCTTTCCTCACCGCATCTCCCTAATTTCCACACATCAAAGCTTGCTAGGGACGTTGGGGACCATGGTTCTGGGGTGTTTCCTTTGATGTCAGAGTGTACCACCTCCGTACTGGTGCCTTGTGGGAATTGAACCCACTACCACTATCTGCCTTTCACTTTGCTCCTAATCTCCTCTCTTTCTCATTCTCTGTCTGTTCCTCTTTTCCATTCGTCATCTCTCTTTTGTCTCTGTGTACCGTCTCTCTCTCCCTCAGTCATAGTCTCTCCATCTCCTGCCATCTTTCCTAGTTCTCCTCTCTGGCTCTCAGTTGCTGCCTTCTATTTTTCTCCTCACAAATGAGGCCAAAGTCTGGCCGCAAGCAGCCGAGCATCCAGGGCACGACTCAGTCAGTCCTTAACACCCCTCATTTTTTCTTTGTCTCTCCTTCCATTTCTCCATCCCGTGCCTCCCTTCTTTCCCCCTTCACTGATTCAGAGGCCTATTGGAATATCAATTACACATATGAGCCTTTCTACCCCCTCTTTCTCTCCCAAAGCCTGAAGATTCCAGTCTTTTTCATCAGAAGGGGCTCTCATAATGAGGATTATTTATGAGGAGGAAGATGCAGCTCAGAGCTGGCCTGATTTAGTGCCCTTCTAACCCCCTGTACATATACAGTGTGAGACCTAATCACCTGCACATATACAGTGTGAGACCTAATCGCCTGTACATATACTGTGTTAGACCTAACCACCTGTACATATACAGTGTGAGACATAATCACCTGCACTTATACAGTGTGAGACCTAACCACCTGTACATATACAGTGTGAGACCTAATCACCTGCACATATACAGTGTGAGACATAATCACCTGCAGGCACACACCTGTCTATATAAGGTCCCACAGTTGACAGTGCATGTCAGAGCACAAACCAAACCTCAAAGTCCAAGGAATTGTCAGAGACAGGATTGTATCGGTGCAAAGATCTGGGAAAGGGTACAGAAACATTTCGACAGCATTGAAGGTCCTAATGAGCACAGTGGCCTCCAACATCCATGAATGGAAGAAGTTTGGAACCACCAGGACTCTTCCCAAACTGAGCGATCAGGGGAGAGGGGCCTTAATCAGGGAGGTGGCCAAGATGGTCATTCTGACAGAGCTTCAGCCTTGCTCTGTGAAGAGAGGAGAACCTTCTGGATTGACAACCATCTCTGCAGCACTCCAAAATCAGGCCTGTTTGGTAGAGTGGCCTGACGGAAGCCATTCCTCAGTAAAAGGCACATGACAGCCAGTCTGGAGTTTGCCAAAAGGCATCTAAAGGACTCTCAGATCATGAGAAACCAAATTCTCTGGTCTGATGAAACAAAGATTGAACACTTTAGCTTGAATGCCAAGCGTGATGTTGGGAGGAAACCAGGCACCGCTCATCATCTGGCCTCTTCGATCCATACAGTGAAGCATGGTGGTGGCAGCATTATGCTGTGGGGGTGTTTTTCAGCAGCAGGAACTGGGAGACTAGTCAGGATCGAGGGAAAGATAAATGTAGCAATGTTCTGAGACATCCTTGACTTGAACCTGATTGAACATCTCTGGAGAGATCTGAAAATGGCTGTGCTCCCCATCCAACTTGAGAGGTCCTGCAAAGAAGAATGGGAGAAACTAGGTGTGCCAAGCTTGTAGCATCATACTCAAAAAGGATTAATGATGTAAATGCTATTTTCGTTCTTCATTTTTGCAAACGTTTTTCACTTTGTCAAATGGGGTATTGTGTGCAGAATTTTGAGGGGAAAAATAAATTGCATACATTTTGGAAGGCCTTTCCGGATGCACTGTACAGAGTGAGACTAACGGTAAAGGGGACGTGTTTTGTACTGTTTATTATACTGGTGTACTGGTGCTGACCTCAACTCTTTTAACAGTAAAATTAGCTTTCAGTCTGCCCATCACGGTTCTATTCATTCCTTTGTGACTATTTACCCAACGCTGCTTTTAATCATATGTTGCTTTAAGCTGACTGTCATGCCAAATGCATAAGTCGGGCTGGCAGATGGCATTGGACCAGTAACTCATAGGGTGCTGGTTTTGAATCCCTCAGCCAACAATGTACAAAATATCACCAGTTTTGTAACGGATAAGTGCATCTGCTACATGACCAGAATGTACATAGAGTAGTTGTGGAATGTCTACTGTTTATTATGGAAGCGGTTTACACAACTGAACACATCAATGTTCAAATGCATTTGGAATGCCTACTGGTGTAAGTAACAATGAAACACTAGCAAAACAACAGAAGGTGTTTGTGATAAAGCTGGCTAGAAAACAAGTTCTAAATTCAGCTAATTACCTGACAGAGAATATGGTTCACGCATAAAATTAACCAATTTGGCCACACAATACTTGCATTTGTATGCTATTATTGCATAGGCAATTTCTTATATTTGAATGGTCAGTCGGCAAACGTAGTTAGTAGCATTTATGATACTTTTGTAAGATAGCAGGGATTAACAAACTTTGCTTACATCAATTAGCAAATGAAGACAATGAAAATGTGTACCCATAGCTAAGGCCATTCAGCATACTTAGCTGGTTCCAATTAACAAACTTGGCTAAAACTCCGTTAGCAAACTCCCACTCCACTTCTCTTTCACTACAAGATCATTATGTTGAGGTTTGAGCACTTCTACTCAGGGAGTTGATGAGAAGGGCACCCACATGTAAATGTTTTCTCTGGGAGTTAATGAGAAGGGCCCCCAAATATAGGTCTTTATTTTTTTTCTAACATTTTAAATGAACAAATAGAGACCCACTGAAACAGGGCGATGCACTAACTTCAAGTACCACAAACTGCATGTACTGAGAATGAATTGACATTACATTTAATGTTAAACTTTTATCCTGAGTAGCTTACCGGAGCAGTTAGGGTTAGGTGCCTTGCTGAAGGGCGCATCACTGGACAATTCGTCCACTGCTATGTATTCACCTAATCATGGTCCAGCTTGAAGACCATTGGGTCTTGTGTCATCTCGGAATAGTCTGGGGGTCGCTCAGACAGAATGTTCTACACAGCGGATTTCTGCATGAGGAAATGGATGGCATGGGGCAGTCACTAAGCGTTGTGGTTTATTTGTTTATTTGGATCCCCATTAGTTCCTGTCGAAAGAGCAGCTAGTCTTCCTGTGATCCACAGGAAACAATAAACATGACAAATACAACACACTGATAACAGCGATGGAACAGAAGTGAATGTTGCATTGTCTGTTTATAGATGATGAGATGTCTGCTAACGCAGAAATGCTTACAGTTTTGTATTTCTTGGGGGGTATTTCATGATTATTTCTATGTAATATAATGATAGACAAGATTAAGACAATGCACTAAATTGGTAACAGCAAAGTTACATTTCCTTGAAACTAGTCTTGTGTCTTCAAGGACTACATACACAAACCATACATCCCTTCTCAAATAACCATCTTCTGGAAGCATTCATGACAATTCCCCCAGTAATATCCCCGAAGTGCCCTTCACCTATTCTGATCTATTCCTACTTAATTATCTTCATCCACCGGTTGTTTCTTGTTGAAGTTTTATCCTTGTCTGAGTCCGCAGATGGTGCATTGAAAATACAATGCGTCATGTAAACAAAAATACACTGACTGTCTTATCTTTCATAGACTTGTCTATAAGACTGAAGCTTTTGCTAAAAGAATCCTCTGTGGTTGGAAGTTTGTAAAAGAGGATTATTCCATGAATTAGCAGAGTTTTTTTAAGTGAGCGCGAAGAGGATTTAACGGTGGTCTAATAGATGGATGTGTGGGGATAGATAGGGGACATCGGGGAAGGGAGTCTTGGTTTGAGAAATGTCCCGAGCTCTTTTAGCTCTTTGAAGGATTAGACACATAAAGAAAAAGCCCACCCGTGACGCTTTCTGACTGTACATTTTTTGCACAGATGTTACAAAAATGTGGTTAATTGAATGCTTAATTACTTTGGCTCGCGGTTTGGGTGCATTAAAACATTTCCCCGCATCTCTTGTCATTCCATTTCTCCATAAGCTCTTTTCACCGAGGTTCCACGTGACATAACAACCCAGAGTGGTCAGGACGTGGAAATGGCCTGTTCGTTCCGGGGCGCGGGCCCTTCCTATTCCCTGGAGATCCAGTGGTGGTACATGAAGAATCACAAAAACTGGCCAGAAAAACCCGCCTGGACTACCAATCAGGTGAGTCGCTGAGATGAACGTTGCGGTTGGAAGGCGGGACTTGATAGGAGAGAATGTTATTTTCTGGAGGGTGTTTTGCGTGAGCCTACGTCTGTGAATCACTGAATTCAAGCTGGGGTTCTATGGTTTTGATCGACCTGGTGGCAGTGTTTGTGTTCTCAGTGTTTGTGTTCTCAGTGTTTGTGTTCTCAGTGTTTGTGTTGTCAGTGTTTGTGTTGTCAGTGTTTGTGTTCTTAGTGTTTGTGTTCTCTTGGGAATTGATGACCTCCAGACCTTCTAATGTCTGATCGTTTTTCACTTGAGTCATGCTTATAACCACCTCTAGACCTTCTAATGTCTGATCGTTCTTCTCTTGAGTCATGCTTATAACCACCTCCAGACCTTCTAATGTCTGATCGTTCTTCTCTTGAGTCATGCTTATAACCACCTCCAGACCTTCTAATCTCTGATCGTTCTTCTCTTGAGTCATGCTTACAACCACCTCTAGACCTTCTAATGTCTGATCGTTCTTCTCTTGAGTCATGCTTATAACCACCTCCAGGCCTTCTAATGTCTGATCGTTCTTCTCTTGAGTCATGCTTATAACCACCTCCAGACCTTCTCATCTCTGATCGTTCTTCTCTTGAGTCATGCTTATAACCACCTCCAGGCCTTCTAATGTCTGATCGTTCTTCTCTTGAGTCATGCTTACAACCACCTCTAGACCTTCTAATGTCTGATCCAAGCGTACTTCTCTTGAGTCATGCTTATTTCAGGTCGCAGTTGTAAATAGGAACTTGTTCTTAACTAGCCTACCTGGTTAAATAAAGGTAAAATAAAATAAATTTAAAAAATCCCCCTCCAGACCTTCTAATTTCCAAGGGTACTTCTCTTGAGTCGTGGTTCTTGGAAAAGAAGAAGGATGTATCTGGTTATTGCCATGCTACTCCGTTAACATACAATTAAAATACAAAGAAATAAAATGTATGACTGTGGACAGAACTGGACCAATTGATTTCACCTTCGCCTACAATGCAGCAGGGCAGAGGAATACGTTAGCAACAACCCTTGGCACTGGAAAGAATAGTTAATTGCTGATTAGCATTTCGCTAGGACTTTGGGAGCAGGCTGAATTCTCTATGCGGAAAATCCGAGCCTACTGCAGAGGATCTCAACACCATTATTGCCATAATAGTAAGAAATAGATTTTCTAAATATCAGTTCAATGCATAATGCATACCTATATGCCCCAGAGAAATGTCAATCCCTCATCAACATACCCAGATATCTTCTTAACTTGACATCCAATAATTGCTAGAAGACTTGAACATCGGCACCCAAGGTATTAGGCTACCAAGTGTGGAAATGAACCTGTTTATTTGACCGCAGTGCTAAGAGTTTTGATGTGTGAATGCAAAAACGTGCTGTCAGTATCACATTCCACTGGGCCAGGTGTTGGACTGTCATAAATGTCCATTGATTGATGATCTGATGTTGTAAAAGTCTGTTGATTTACATTATTAAAAGTAATACTGGATGTTTTTTCTTATTGTTTGTATAGCTCAGGGGTCAGCAACCCACGGCTCTGGAGCCGCAAGTGGCTCTTTAACAGCTCTGCTGCGTCTCATGGAAATAAATGGTTCTTTTTATTTAAAAAAATTGCACAGCGGACAAGGGAACCGCTCTTATCTTGGAATTTGAAATGATACTGTGTCAGTGAAAATATAAATAAAAAAAATATTATGTCAACTATTTTATTTCCTAAACAAAAATTTGGTAGCAAATAGGGGATAATGGCTCTTTGGAGAGTAAAGGTTGCTGACCCCTGGTATAGCCTAAGACACTTACCAATGTCATTGCTGTGATACACCTGATGTCTTTACAGGTGATGCCAATGGAGGAGATGTCTAAGGACGCCACCAAAATCAGTGTGAGTACACCGTGTGTGTGTAACACTGAACTGTAAACTTAAACACCATTATCTCATTATCATCTTAATTAACTGTGCCTAGGAATATGATTAATGTGCCTAATGACCCACAAACACATTTTCTTCTGCCACAGGTCGTGAAAGTTGCTGGAAGCAACATCTCCCACAAGCTCCGCCTCTCCAGTGTCAAGAGGTCAGACGAGGGCACGTACGAGTGCCGCGTCATTGACTTCAGCGGAAGCGTGGCGCAGCATCACCGAGTCCGGGCGTACCTTCAGGTGGAGGCCGAGCAAAGCCTGGGCCGCGGGTCGGGGGACACCGAGGCCCAGGAGCCTCGGCATGGGGGACATGGGAGCCGGGCACACCCCCACCAGACAGAGGGCCGGGAACTCAAGAGGCGCTCCACCGACGATAGCACCACGGACTGCTCCGAGAGCTGCGTGCTCTAGAGTCCTTAGTCTGCACACGCGGGTCCAGACATGAAGAACAGGAGTGCATGTTCCCGGTTATCTTAAGGATTGTCCAATCATCCGATTGTTTTAACACATGAAGAGGCCTGGACAAAAAACTGGACTCCTACCGCTTAATTTATGATTACATTTAATTTTGTTTGGTTGTTGGTTGGTCTGATGTTTGTTTCTGCTTGTTTGGAGTATAATTGTTTGAGACCGGTATTGTCTCATGGTTTTCAATGTGGTTGTTTCTCATTGCTTTTGTTAAAGACTTTTTCCACGGTTGTTGGGCTGAAATGGGTGAACTTAAGCGTTGTTGCATAGAGACAATGAAGTTTAGGCTTGTGTCCCATTTCTTTGATATGCATTTCTAAGATATTAATGGAAAGGGACAAAGCAATTTACAGTAGTAAGAACCCATCCAAGTCTTTCACTGTCTGTAGTTATGACATAAAAGAGACGGGGCAAAGAAAATATAAGTATGTAGAGAGAGAATTCTGTCTCAATGACACAATTAAAAATGCCTAGTTTCACCATTGTGTTTTGTGGTGTATGTATGCCAACAAAGCTGCAGTATTTACAAATAAATCCTACTTTTTAACTTGTCAAGCTTTTTTGAAAGAACTTTGAGTTTGCACTTAATTTTTGATTTGATGTTTTGTAAGAGAAATCTGTATGAAAATAGTGTGCTTTTCTTAACCACTTCTAGAATGTTCAACAAAACCCCAAACAAACATGTATGTTTTCACCACTTTGAATAAACTGTATTTTGTCCTCACAATATAAACACACACTCACTATAAAAAGTGTATTACTTGATTCAACGTAAGAAAACCAGCTGCAATATGTTTTGTTGAGCAAACACCTATTGGAGCTTTCATGGTTGTCTTACTATTGTAGTTTGGGTCATGTTTGTTTCTTTTTTTTTTACATTGCAGAACAATATGTATTCAGTGCTAAGTAACCAAATGAATCATATGACATATATTGAGCTGGTTTCATGGACACAGATTAAGCCTGTTCTAGTGTAAAATGCACTTTTAATCAACGTACCCTATTTAGAATGACTTTTATTCCCTGACTAGACTTAATGGGTGTCAGAGAAACCTGCCCAGTTGTTAATCCTTGCTTTTCTTGTCAATGTATTCCTATGTGGCGTTGGGCTATTTTGTGTAATTGTCTCATCAATAGAGTCAAAATAACAGTCATGGTTGGACTTCTTTATTTACTAATCATATTCCTCTTCATGACTGTGTTTTCAATCAAAGTGCTGCTGTTTGATATCTATTCTGTTAAATACAGTCATTTGATGGGAACATTTTAGTCTATGGAATTATTATTTTATAGTTTTATTAAAATTTGGTTTGAACAGTTTCAAATCTGAATAGGAACGGTGTGGTTTGAACAGTTTAAAATCTGAATAGGAACAGCATTATTTGAACAAATCTCAATTTCTTACAATGTCAGCAGGCAGCGAGCTCAGGGGAAGGGATCTTAACATGACACAGGGCCATGAATTATTCTATATTACACTAAATACCACGCGTTAGGATTTGCAAAACAAACAGTTAAATATCAACAAATCCCTGAAGAACTTCTAGATGGTTATTCAAAGCCTTGTAGATTGTATGAAATCCCAGTGGTGTGGATCATTTATTTGTTGAAGATTGTGAGGTTTAGTATTGGGGTTACATGCATCCATTTATAGGGATTTTTGTAAACGTCTTTTTCATATTTTCATTCGCGAGCAGTAACCCTTAGAAAGTTTCCAGTGGGACTGCAACATAGGTTTTAATTAGTGGGTACTTGTGGCAGATAAATAAAAAAAACACTGGACTTTTAGCTAGATTCTTTTGTGGCAGATCCTGCTTGAATTGCTAAGGCAAATCAATGTAACAGCCGCCTTTTCAAAAGTGGTAATCAAACTTGTTTTTGGTGGTGGGGGAAATCCTCACGGAGAGACTGATTTGGAAAAGTTTCTTATTCTGAAGTGCAACTGAATCTACAATGGAGCAATAAAATGGAGCGTGAGGACAGATTTGAGCAATGATATTGGGACAACAGAAATTAAAGTTTGACCACTTTGAAAGCAAACAAAACGGTGAAGGGGAAGTCAAAATACAAGAAGAATTTACAGCAACAAAATAACAAAACAAATGTGCATGCCATTTGATTAAGAGAGTTAAAAATAAAACCACTTTAAATCAAATAGTGCCTTTCAAATCCCTCAAGAGACTTCCACCTTGGCCGTCTGAAATCTAATTGTTGCTCCTCCAAGTATTGTTGTGAGAAAAATCACAAATTGTACACTGCTCTTTTCATCAGAGTTCTGATCATGTAACAGTTGAAGCTGCTATCCTTTGGGCTTTCGCGGTCCCCGAGGGTTTAAAAATACAAATACTACTGGAGAAGTCCAACAATCACCTTCATGAGAGAGTTGCTACACTTATTAGTGAACACAAATATCTCCCTTTAGAGAAAGTAAATATGAGACACAAAATGTTCTTCATAAACAGCACACTATGCACAAACACAACCCAATCCTGAGGTGTCATGTCCCACAATAGGTTTCAGTGTTATTCTCTGGATAGATTACCTGTTCATTGTATTGGGCAGTTTGTAATCACCAAGTTAAAACAGAAAAATGACGGAGGAAAAAGCACGATGTTTCTTCTTGTCGGACCACGGCAGCCCATTACAATAATTATGTTCTTCATAAACATCACATTATTTTCTGCTGCTGCATTCATCTGAGTCATCAGCAATATTTGATGGGGAGGGAGAAAACACAGGAACATTCCTGTCCTAATAAACTCAACACAGGTTTTCAATGTGATTTAGGTCAGAGGACTGCGATGGCCTAACAACCTGATTATATTGTAATCGAAACACCTGAATTTGGAGGTATGCTTTGGATTGTGGTCTGGGTAGAAGATCCAACAATGGGCCTGTTAGAGCCTCTTGCCCGAAAGCAGAATGATTTTGCTCTAAAATCTCAAAATGGGATGCAACTTAAGAATGAGGCCTGCGACATCTAAGATCCACCACCATACATCACAGGTCCGTTCATTTTGCATGATCATGGCTCTTTTAACACCACCTACCTGTTGTGTTTGTTGACAAAACAATATTTGTAGTCGTATCATATGATAGAACCTGGTTCTAATCAAAGCCTAAGCAATCTCTAGACTTTGATGTTTGTGGTTTGTTAACTGTGAAAGATTATGGGCACAAGAATTCTAACACAACACAAAAGTGCTGACTAAGGCATGAATGAACTAACATTAGATCATACGACCTACTACTCTTGTGTTTGTGCATACAAGACTGTGTTAAATTTGTAATCATCGGAGAACATGGGAGTACTACGGTATATTAACATCTTGTAATCATTGTAATAAAGAAGGTTCTCCCTGACAGTTTTATGATTTTGTTCATGGATCAAAAGTGGAAAGAATCTAGCAAGGTCAACAGGTTTTTTATGGCAACCTATTGCAAAGAATTGTTGGCATGAAGGTGGCTTGTAATCTTAGTTTTAAAGACTTGGACATCCCGGTGTACCTTACACAATCTTCTTCTCTGGGTGTGGGTAAAACACATGTCCTCACATTTACAAATGTTTTGTTTCTTTAATATTCCCCAATTGTGGAAAGTCTTTCCTGGCATGTATCTATCTTTCTTAACCATTGCATGACTTTTTTCATTAGATGTCTGTGTTCTCTTGCCTTTCCTATTTTGAAGGATGACTTAAGCCTGTGTGTCACCCCATATTTATACCCCAGTAAAACCGGATTTCATGAATGACCTCTTAAGACTACGCAAATACTCTGACTTACTTTAAAAGTAACATCATCATGATATACATCAGTTAGAATTTTTGGGGTGGCAATAATCTTGGCAATCATGTCTCCAAAAAAAGTGATTTTTTCTTTTTGAGCAGAATCAAACTGAACAATTAAATTTTTTGACAGGCTTTTTTGTTCATATTTTCTAGGTTGTCAATAACTCTGGAGGGCACTGCATATCTGTTCCCACTACTGTGTAGGTGGTGTAATCAAATGATTCAGAGCATCCTAGTCTGTGCCAGTGGTGTATATTTGACTCACTAAAAAATCTTTGATTAAAAAAACACACGTGCATGATTAAAAAACATAACACATGCATGTATGGACTGAATGTCTCTGACATTTAAATCCCGTCTCCCATCTCCAGGCTATTTTACACTGTGAGTAGAAGTGTCAAGGATACGATTCATCTCATTCTGCCTATCATTTCAAAATAAATATTCTTAATGTACAATAATAAGTTGTTTTGGCAAATCTGCTGCCCACAATTATCTTAAGAATTTTTTTGTGAGATTAATAAATAGCCTATGGTTAACTAAACTAACAACAAAATCCTCTGATATCTTTAGCCAGCTACGATGATAGCAGGGATCCAAGAATGGTGGGTTGTAAACAATTTACTATTCTCCTATGTTAAGTTTGCTGGCTGGGAGTAATAGCTTTGCCGGGTAGATGAAAAGAAGTGTCGCCGTATACAGTGGAGCCGCTGGGGAGTGAAGCATCTGAAAAAAAGATTGTGCTTTTCTTTGGTTGTGCGTCAAACCGGTGCATATCTGTGTGTGTGCTCTGGTCCTTTGTGGTTGGGAGCCTCTGTTAAAGAAACCTTTATGTTTTTTTGGTACACTGAAATTCTATTTTTTATTCTTTGACGAGCCTAGTAGAGCATGACATTGATGTTGGCCTCTCTACACTATTCAAAAGAATATATATATATATATATATATATATGAAGTGAATCCTGGAAAGAGAGAGAGACTGTCAGATTTCCTGTTGGAATCGGGTCTTCAGCTAATCCTCCATTTTTCAATTCAACCCTATGGTCATATACTTATTTAGACCCTGAACACCAGATTGGGGGCCATTATTGATATGGTAGTGCAGAAAACTAGATGTCTCAGGACCTTGTTGAATAAGATTTAAATACCCCTGCAATTGATCACTGGATATAGTGCTCTACTGCCACGCAGAGTTTGAACTATGAACTACAAATACCAATGTTCCTGCATAGTCACACTGCCTTGTTTTCACAGCAGAGGTCTCTGTTAAACTTTCCATCACCTGCTGACTATATCGAATATAGAGAACCTCAACGCCCTAACACCCTAACACAGGGGTGGGCAAACTACGGCCCGAGGGCCAAATGCGGCCAGCGAGGCTGTCCCATCCAGCCACGGAATGAAATACAATTATTCTGAGTCAGAATTGTAACTATTTACACCTTATATGGGATCTACTGTACATATGTAATGTATGTTTTAACTTTTGCCCTTTTCTGGCCTCTAAATCAATTATTATTAACAAATTACAAAAACAAATGTGGCCATCCATTTCATTTCAAAAGCCTGATGTGGCCCCCGAGCCAAAATATTTGCCCACCCTTGCCCTAACACATACTTTTTTTAGACTACCTATACCTGTAAATATTTCACGGCTCTTGGGCAATTTTCACTGGACTGGTGTTACATTCAGAGACTGCATCAAACCATAATTTAACAAGGCAAGGTGATCCAAAACAAATGTGTATTTACAGCCACAACCTGGGAAAGTGTGTTCACACACAGATGTAAGGAAATTATTATTTTCTTCAGATTTTGGGTGTTCATTCCAGTAAAACTAGTCGATTGGGGTCCTCTACAATATGTCTCATGCTGTAGGAAAGACCACATGAAAACTCAATGTGAAGTGTAAGATTTTCTTTTGCCGATTATGATATACATGCAACCGGGTTGTCTCTATGTTTACATACGTCTCTACGTTTTTTTTTAAAGGTTGTTTGTGTACTGTACATGTAAACATGTTTACGCAGGGCACAGAGATCAAAAGCACAGAGACCAAAAGAGATATAGTCTGTTTTCCCATAAAATGGCTAAAAGGTTTAAATTAAAATAAATGTGAAAGTGATAATTAACAGTTGTGAAGTAAACAACATTTCTGTAAAACCACAAAAGAGTAATAAAAAAAGAACACAATAACATATTACCACTAACATTAATCTTCCCAAAATACTGTCAGTATTTGCAGTCAACACCAAAGTAAATGTCTAAATGTAAGTATTTAGTAAAGATAGATTTGAATGTATAAGTTAAAAATGAGAAGCCATTAATACGCATTTCGTTTTTCCCCTCACAGGAACTAGCAGAGAGAAGAGGTGGGAAAGGAAAGAACATATTCATCACTGGAGAAAATGTGTAACTGTTCTCTGTGAAGACAAAATCCTAGTAGGGTATTTATAAAAACACAACCATTCTGCACTCTGCTAGCCTCTGGGTGTGTGTCTTAAACTCCCACACTTCACCACTTCACCCAGACAGAAACTAGAATTACACATTACAGAAACCTTACTGCAATGTCCAATGAGTGTATCCACATGTTCGTAGGATAATTAAATATGTCCTGCCCGAAGGCAGCGTTTCGCGAGAGAGTGTTTAAAACATTTTTTACTATTAAAATACAAAATGCCCAGACCAGTTTGTTAGATATATTGCCTTGTAGAGGGGAAACTGGACTCTGTTGAATACGAGTCATTTGTGATGCTTCATATATCATCTGGATTCCCCAAATGAGCAGGCTTTCAAACAGATTAAGATTGTCACTCCAACCATTTGGCCAGGGTTTATGTGACAAGACAACCGCCGATGACAGTTTCCGACGGATTTGTTTGCTGCGCCGTCGGTGCCTATCAGAGTTGGGTACGTATAGTTTTTCTTCCCGCACTCTACCACGGCTCAATTGCATCAATGGAGTGGATTCTGGTCATGCAAGTAGAGTCTATTCAATAGACGAACAACTTCATTGGGTGTTTTACAAGCAAAACCGCGGTGTGACTAGCTTGAACAAGTAAGGACACATCGGTGATGACATTGCCTAATTTGGGTACACCGGCATTCCATCTGGTCATAAGGGTGTTTTACGAGAGTGGTTTTCTTTTATTCACTCTAGTAGAACATGCACCAGAAAATTTACGTAAACCACTCAGCAGATGTCAATCACAACAAGATACTGCAGACCCAGATGTCCTGGTTAAAAATAATGATACATCTGATTCCCCCCTGGGTGTGATTTAGGCCCACTGGATGCGATTTAGGCCCCTGCATGTGATGCATGGTGGTTACAGTGATGGATTACGGGCTATTCTGATTATATTCTATAATCTTTTGGCAAAAGAGAAAGGCAAAAAGGCATATTCATTTCCTTGGCAAGTTCGAAGTAGGAGACAGTGTTCTGTCTCTGTGAAGTAAATAGTTATTAGTAGATAACTATACAAATAGTTAACATCAGGTTTACATCACCAGGCCTTCCCCAAAAATGCACATTCCTGGTTGGAGAAGACGGTCGGCCGACAGGCAGAGCTAAGATAACGCCTCTCACTCGCTTAATCTTAAGTGTCAGAATTCCTCTTGGAGCTGTGTGGTGGAATAGACACAAAGGGATATTGTGTTTGGCTTTTGCGTTGCCACAGGGACTCCACATCCTGAAACCCAACATTAGATGGAAGCTATTACTTCATGGTGCACACGTTCCCTAACAGATTATTATTCAGTGGAAGAATGATGTAACTCTGTATTGTTCCTCATGGAGAGACTTGTTAATGAAATGCTGTGTTCCTCTGATGTTCTTCTGATAAAATATGACTGATGACAAGTCCCAATTCGATACAGGGTTCATAGTCTTGGAGCTGGTGTTACTTTTCTTAACTGAGTGTTTTTTAAAAGTATAAATTATACATATTTTTTATAGTGGTTTCGGCATACCTCATTAAAATATATTAAAGGATACTACAAACCTTTCATAATCTTAGGCCTTTCAATTGATATACAGCTTCGAAAAAAATAAGAGACCATTGCACCTTTTTCTTTCTATTCCAAAGCAAAACTTGAAAAGGTTTTGAGTGAGGAACAGCAGGGTTTAATTTGCCCTTCTGTTCCTCACTTAAAACTTTCCTTTTTTACTTTTTGGAAAAAGAAAGAAAAAGTTGCAGAAATCGCTTATTTTTTCCTGAGCTGTAAATACATGTACAGTGTCAATAGTATTTCAATAATAATTGTTTCCACTTATCTACACTATATTCCTCTCGTTTAAGGTTTTTATTATTGTAAAACAAAACAACAGCATAATTGGATATGTTATCACCTTCCCTGGAAAACACAAAATTAGTTCAGGTCTATCAATCCCACTCCAAGTTATTCTCCATTTCAAATAAAGTGCTTTGATTCCCATGACATCAGGATCAATTCAGCAGTTCCTTAGGTTCCCTTCGCTTGACAGTGAAATGCAAAGCAAATGCTCAATCATGGGCGTCAAGGAGCTTTCAAAAGAATAAAAGGACCAAGTTATGGAAAAACACAGATCAGGGTATAGGGATTAATAAATGCCTTCTCAGACAACACTGTTTTTAAGACATGGAATGGGGCATCAGAACACCCTAGTCTAAAGCCCCGTAATGGCAACATCATGTTATGGGGATGTTTCTCATCAGGGGATGCCTGTGTAATCTTCTGCAACTTGCAAAGATAGAAGCAAAATGAACAAAGCAATTTACAGAAACCGCAGCTCTCTGCAATTAAGATGAAAACAAATTAACATTTTAATTTGTCAGACCGCAGGACAATTTTCTAGATACTACATGTTTTTCTTTTTGCCTGGCAGAGTTGGCACTTGTATTTGTGGATGCAGCGTCGTGCCGTGTGTAACAGGCAATGGTTTGCAGAAGTGTTCCTGAGCCCATGCCGTGATTACTACTGCAGAATCATATTATAGAATATATACGATATCTGTTTTTAATGCATTGCCGCCTGATGGCCCAAATTTGTTTTTTGGCCATGTCCCTTGAATATAGAGCTTTCTCCGGATTCTCTGAATCTTTTAATGATATTCCATACTGTAGATGATGAGATCCCCAAACTATTTGCAATTTTAAATCTTAATGTTATTCTAAAATTGTTGCACTATTTGCCTGCTCAGTGCCGTCTCCTCTTATGTACTCCCTCTCCCCAGTGAAAGTACCGCCAAAGTTTGCAGATGACCACTTGGGTTTTAATAGACATGGTGATGTGGAGATGTGAACCGACTGGTGGAACCAGACCATCCTACTGCAGGGTTGGTCTGTGGTTTGGCTATTTACTGTATTATCCAGCGTAACAAAAGTATAATAAATCAATATGCTTTCCTTTCCTCGATTTTTTGAATTGCTGGATTTGCTTGAAACATTTTATAATTCGTTTTTTTTATTTAAAAAACAAGAACACACGTGTTACAGTTTCAAGGCAACTAGTGAAAGTTATTTTCTTGTAATAAATGACAATTATAAAATACAAATACAACAGGTGATGAAAAATACTGCACCATGTATATTTCCAGGAATGTTGCTTTAAGCAGTGAATGTTCAAGAGCATGTCCTCTATTTCCCGATAATGACGTTCCTGTAGCCCTTGACGTGACACAGCTTGTTGCTGTCAAAGTCAACCACCAGTTTCCTCAGACCTGAGCGAGTGGGCGTGAAGTAAATTTTGACCTTGGCCTCCTGCCCAGGTTCCACCGGTGAATCAAGTCTAAGAAGGGTAAATATTTAAAAGTTACTCTATTGACATTTTATTGTACACTCTTATCAAGAGACACTCTAAGCATGAATGTTTAGACAGGAGGTAATGTTTCATTGACACTGAGATGAATACCATGGCTATCTATGGATGCCTTTATCAACAATTGCTATACTTGTATAATATAGCGTACTGATGTTGGTTCCTGATAAAAGTAGATTGGTTTAAGCCAGAGATAAATCCAGAAGCAACTGGTAATTTAAATGATGCAGATTATAAATGCCAATGTATGGGGTTTAAATTTTACATTGAGCCAATAGCATCTAAAATAACCATAACCACTAACTAATTTCATGGACAGTCTGGTATATCTAATAAACAGGTCAATGGGTGTTATGTACTTACTTGTAAAACAATCTATTTTCCCATTTCTCAGTAGACAGCAACAAACATGTCCCAATACACAACAACAACCCGTCGTAGGCTTAACAACACTTTTGAACACTTTTATCATTCCTGTTGGGAACAAAATGCGACACTATCATTGCTTCCTCCTACCTCTCAGTGAAGATTTTGCCGTCAGTGAGATTGGACCCTTCCACAGTAAAGCAGCAGTTCTGCAGTGGCACCGAGAGTGGGTTCTGCAGGGTAATCTCAGCTGCCAGCTTGCGGCGCTCCTTGGGTTCCCCGAGGATCTGTCAAAAAATTTGACCCATTTGTTTCATCAGCTTGGCAATGATTGAATATGCTCTCTGTTAATCACAGTTGAGGCATGCGATGCTCATTGGAATGGTTATGTCAAATGAATTTTGTGACCTCTGTCCTAGCATACGTATTATCAAGCCACTTTGTTATCTTGTTATGTGAGCTCATGGTTAATCGTAAACATTTTAGGTAGCAACTAGAGGCATTACCCTGACCCTGATCTCAGGGTTCACCAGTACAATGTTCCTGACAGCGAGGTAGGCCTCTTGGGTACTGTAGTCTACAAGAAGAGCCGCCAGTCGGATCAGGTTGTCCTCAGTTAGGTGACTTGCATAGTTGGAGAAGTTCATCTTCAGAGCTATCCGCTTTTCTGGAGTTAGACAAAGAAGGGAAAGTGAGACACCAAAATAAAGGCGTGAAGTATTTCCCCCAGAAGTTGATACAGCCAGACTTGATGAAGGACAGTTTGACCTCAAAACTCACATCGACACATTCATGATCAGCATTGGCATCGCATCTACAAACACCATTCCATTCCACAAAATGTACTAACCTTCTCCAGGTGCTAACTGCACATTGAGCAGGTCTTTGAACCCACAGTTTCCTCCCAGAATGCCATTGTAGGACACCGCTCTGGAGCCAAACACCAGACGGCACTTCTTCTCACTGCCCGTGTTGTTTGTTACCACGGCAAACACATCAAAGTCGCAGCCCTTCCTCATCTCAGTAGAGACCTTTATTTTGATAAGCAGGCCAGCATTCTCTTGCTGCTGAACAAGTTTGTTTTGGTGGTTCGCTTTTTTATACGTCTCCCTTTCCTCGTCGGAACCTAGGTGCACAGAAAACATCATATAAGCTTTTATTCACTGTCTATTAAGCGACCAATTGTGACACAATCAGGTAATATTGAGAACTGGTGTGCAATGTAGCAATGGGCCCCTTGTGTAGCTGAGCAAGGCTGTTACAAAAGCCTATGTTGTGAGTTCAATTCCCACAGGAAACAGTCTGAAATGTTATGCATTCTTAAATTATAATTGTTTTGCCTCGTTACAGATGTGTCATGGTGATACGTTACATGCCGGTGTCCGGGTGACACCTGCACGGTGTTAACGTGGCGTACCAAATGGGTAAAGTTGTGAGCCTTGTTTGTTGTTGTGAAGCCCTTACCCTCAGGGTACTTGTACAGGTGTGTGATGTCTTCTCTTTCATCACTGCCAACTCTCTTGGTACTGATCTTCTGTCCCACTTTAGTGGTGGTGATGATCTTCTGTGTCCGACCATCTTTGAGCTTCCAAAAGGTGTGCACGTCGGCATTGACCTCGGCGAATATAAATGGCCCGTCATATTTTTTCGTGATCTCGCCCTGCTTGATGGCTTTCAGCGGGATAGGGCCACAGCAAAAGACTCCTGGAATAGGATGGAGAGAGAGTGAGCAGAAGAAGAATCAATTGTTTCTTTTGAATTGTATGTCTTTGTTTTGTATGTCTTGAAATTGTTTGTATGCCTAACTGTACACACAACATGTCTACACAAGGCACTGCCGTAAAAGAGATCCAGGTCTCGTTTTGTTTTCTCTGTTAAAATTAAGTTTTGGCAAAACATTCTTTCCCAAGGCCATCATCTACACTGAGGTAGGGGATGTCAATCCCAAGGCCATCATATACACTGAGGGAGGGGAGGTCATTCCCAAGGCCATCATCTACACTGAGGTAGGGGAGGTAATTCTCAAGGCCATCATCTATACTGAGGTAGGGGAGGTAATTCTCAAAACCATCCACTATACTGAGGTAGGGGATTCATTTCCCTTACCTTCACTTTTTTCCTGTGGAGTGGGATCCACGGCCTGCCAGCCGTCAAAACCTGTCTGGAGATCCGGTCTGGTCATCCAGTTCTCAATCCAGCAGTGATAGTTCCTGTAAAAACAGACCGCTATTTTTACACCACAGGTGTCTTATACTCTTTAGACTACAACCGCTGGTAGATCTGCATAAAGGTCTAGTCACCCATCAACTCTGTGGTCCTCACCATATCATGTCTTTGGTATTGGGAACAATTTGTCCGTTCTCGTCTACGAAGAGCTCTATGATCAGATCACTGTTGGTGTCGTGGGCCGACTGATAGTTGGTGATGATTCGCGAAGGAATGCCCAGGGCGCGTGACACTGAAAGGTCACAGAAATACCGCACAGTTGGCCGCCAGCGCTCATGCGTCGTGAAACACTGATTTACGAACCAGCAGTTAAACGTTAGCGACTTAGCTCTGGTGGATGTCTAACCTGAACAGGCCACCGCAGCGAACACCCAGCACTGGCCGTAGCGGACAGGCTCACAGGCATTCTTGTCCCAGTTTCGCAGGATCTCCACACTGCCTCTCCAGGACATGGGGCTCACGCCGCCAGTATAGTCGTTGGTCCACTTGCCTTGCAAGACCCCCTGGTCGTCGTTGCAGTTCACCTAAGGGACACAGACAACGCTCATTTAAAATTTGAGGTAGTAGGTTGTGTTTGGTAATGGACCCGACTGAATGAACTGTGGACACCTCACCATGGCACTGATGACTCTGGACACGTAGATCGGGTTCCTCCGGCCGGACGCGTCTTTCCCGGGGTTACGCAGGCACTTCGGGTTCATGTCCAGGATTCTCAGGCAGGCATCCAGGATCCCATCCTCAAACTACATCGTCGAAACAGCCGAAACCCATGAGGTAAAATTCAGCAACTATTTAATCGCAAAATCAAGTAGATTTTTATAATAACAACGTGAACACAAGAATAATTCTACTTCATCTGGTTGATTCGTGGGCCAAATGTAAAAGCCATTATCACTGCCAAGTGTTTTGGGTTTGTCTAACCAGAAGAATGTTTAATCAACGAGGAGTTGATAGAGGGTTGTTAGTATTGGTACCTGGCCAAAGTTCCAAGGTGTCGGGATGGGGTACTGACTGTTCCCCCGAAAGATGATGCCATCCTGTGCCAAGACGTACTCCGCCAATTCCTTCTCACCATCCATGTACACCGTGTCACCTGTTGCCAAGACACATAGTAAATAGTGAAGAGATAAGGTATCCCCCTGGAGGGACAAGGTATCATCCTAAACAGAGAATGTCACGCTCCAAAAAACACCCCATGGAATAAAGGGGGCCATGTCGGCTTGAGATAGGAAATAATTTTTTAACCTGCATAGGGCTTACTACAGGTCTTTTCCCCCTGGAAATAACGTAATCAGGAATTCTCTACAGCATGTTTGGTAGAAAAGCCTTCATTCTCTCCACACATTCAAATGAAGAGAGCGTAATGTACGAAGAGCCCTGTGGGTAGGGAATTTAATTTAGGCCCAGAGAAGCAAAGCTATGTCGCAACCGGACACCGGAATTGTCGCCTGCATCTTTGGCGTTTGTGAATTCAGTAGTGGCATTCCCTGGGCTATAGTTAGTCCCTGCTTGCCTGAATGGTCTGAACACATGGGAGATTCGCCCACCTGTGCACCAGGGGTTATACAGCAGCACAAACTCAATCTGGCCCGTCTGACCCAGGCCAAGGCGCCAGCGTCCGATGGGAGCATCCGGGGGGGAACATACGGACAAGGACACCATGTTCCCCGGGGGACTGGTGACGGCAGCGCTCCATCGGGAAGTGTCGATCTGGTCAGTCAGACCGAAGGAGGCCCGCGTTCCATACTGGTCAGAGGGCTGGGGACCTGGGGGAGAACACCAAGAAAATGGGTTGAAGGTCAAACACTTGATGATGTCAAGGCCTTCCAAGACTACGAATTTCACTGTGGTAGGGGAAGTACCAGTCATGAAGTCACTATTTTGTAAATCTCTGTCGCGAGATCTGTTTCCATAGATCTGATTAGTCCAAAGTGGGTTTAAGAATAGACCTCAACAGAAGTCTTTGGTGCAGAGATCAAACGCACTTGTTTGTGGCACCAAGCTAGCCAACCATGCTATCTGAAAAGTTGGTTCAAAGCAGGGAATGTAGGTAGGGATTTCTTGGCCCCAACACACTCGCAATTCTCTCTGGCTGCTTAGGTACAGGAAAAGATGACTGAGGATGTCAGGTTAAGAAAGGTCAGTCTCGAATCCATGTCATAAGAAAGGAAACACAGAGAGTAGATCCAACTGGATCTGACGAAAGGGAAGGAGAAAGATTTGATAAAACAATATCGACCAAGTCAGAAGTTGTCAGTTTTATTACTTTATTATGAAAATATATGAAGTACATAAACACTTACATGTCGAACTTTCTAAAAACTCACAAAATATGAACATATTCACTTTTTTAATGCAATGTATGCATGTTTTAGCCTGACCGGAAAAATCGCACACTACTTCACTTCCAAGCCCTTGTAAGACAGTGGACGATTTCACAGGGTTCAATAGACAATGGGCACTCAAGCTTCCCTCAGCGACCTCTACGACGAACAGAGGGCAGACAAACTTCCCATTGTGTTGCGCGAGGCGCCAAGACAATTAGCTAGTGGCGGCTTTGAACTAAGAAGTTGGGTTCCAGCCATATTGTGTGTGAATGTTAATATTATAGCCAGTTAAATACAGTTGAACTATGAGGGAAAAAGCCTTATCTTTTAGCAAACACATGACTTCCTGTGAAATTCTCATCTCCCTGCAGGATACTCTTAAAACAAAGTTGGTCACTACATTGGCCATTCCATCTCTCTTCTGCAATGTAACCTTCATCATAAAAACAATATACATTTCAGGGTTCCCCCTAGATATTTCAAATGGCTGTACAAAACATCCCAAAAGGTGACCCCAGAAACTATGGCCGAGGGGTTAGCATTGAGCATCAGCTAACTATTCGAAACAGACAATGAAATTAGGGCAGAAAAACATGTCCTGTTCCAAAACAAGGGTGGACAATTCCCATGCCTGTACAAACACACTTGGTCGATCGACAGTAACAGTGACATATCCAAGGACAAAACATTGGCTATGTCGCTGCCCCACAGGAAAAGCTGTTGGAATCAGAAGATTGAACCTTGATAGAGGCCTGTGATGTCAATGAGGATGGTTGACGGATTGACAGGATGTGCTTAAGAGCGCTTGATCAACTCTCCAGAGCCATTGAGCGAGTTTGATGCAAACAGGAGTTTGTGCAACAGGAGTTTGTGCAACAGGAGTTTGTGCAACGGGAGTTGGTGCAATGGGAATTGGTGCAATGAGACATGGCTAGTCAGGATGAACTGGTGGGCATCCATTCTTCGCTTCAAATCTAAAAAGAAGTCTTGCCGAGCCTTGCCACGAGGAGTACATGAGTTAAGTAAACAAATTTCAAGTCCTAACGGGGCCCCTACCGAACAGCTCCAGCGAGCTACATTCCTATACTGTTCATGAATCAAACACTTTGACTGCAACGAGACAACATCCCAGACAGAGTACCTGTCTCCGCGGTGAGGTCCAGTGCACTGCCGCCGGGCTGATAGAAGCCAGAGCGGAGGTGTAGGTTGATGGTGAACGGCTGGCCTCGTCTCAAAATAAGGCGCTCCGTCCCGTTGAGCTCCGTTCGGTGGTCTGTGTTGTTGTACTCACACTCCAAATCCCAGGAGGCAACGTCCAATGCTGGGAGACGGATGGGAGAACAGAAACAGGGACAAGGATTAACCCAGGAACTGAGCAGCAAGTATATTATTAGATTTTTTGGGGAATATGTTGGAAGATGTGTCTCTAGTCTAAAGCCCACGACGTTGCTGTCGCAACAAATGACACATCTACTGGTTTTGAAAACAATGAAGAAGCTTAGTGGAGAAAGTGGCCCTCTTGGAAAGTTCAGACATATAGGCTGAACACTCTCTTTCTCTCTATCTCTGTCTCTCACTATATATATATATATACATATATATATATATATATACAGTACATGCTTGTTATGGCAAACATTTGGTAAATAGAAACCTCTGTGGAAAGACAACTGCATATTTGTTGCCAGGCATGTCCCAAACTGACAGAAAGCTACATTTCAACTAACTATTTTACTATTTTGACATGAGACAAGAGACATTTTACAAAATCTCTAGCAAATTTTTATTTTGTAGCAGTAGAGTTCTATCACTCTATAAGAGACGAGGTGTGCAAGCAAATACTTTACTGCTCCTTCTTTACAGAGACCACGTGACACTAAGAGCCTCAAATTTTCTGTTTATGGGAGGAAATACAGTCATCCTGCTTACAGGAAAACAAATGGAGGTGGCAAATGTTATGCTCACATTAACAAACATAGAATGTTTTTGGTTGCATGGATTAAAGCTTGTTATTATATCTGCTGTGGCTTCTGTTTAACATTGAAGGTGCCCCGTGGATCCAAATAAAACAACTGTAATATCAACAGTTAGCTGTGGCTGCACATTTTGTGTCTAGTGTGTGTTTTGCACCCATTTGATATGTGCATTTGATTGTAAGTTGTTTTGCGATGTATATGATGTTTGAATGAATGGAATTCACACTGATAACACAGGGCAACATTAACACTGTGCACTTCATTGCTTTGTGAGGAACAATATGGTTTGAAAAGAAATATATACATGGAGAACATTGGTTATAACCCTATTTGGTTTTAATGGTATTAACATTATTTTTTATAGAAATAAATAACTTGAGGTACATAGAATACTATATAGGAAAAGCAGATTGAACCAAACAAGCCAGAAATTACAATTAATTTAGACCAGGATTGGAAAACCTGGTACATGCATTGCTGCAGGGTTGATTTAACTATGATTTTGATAGTTGACTTCAGTCAAATCCCTGAACGAAACTAAACTGGTTTGTCAGTTCAATAATGATAATAATTGAACACATCTGGTCTTCTAGGCGGTTTGCACCAAAATCTGTTATTACACCAAAATCCTGCATTCTGCTACTCAACAGGAAAAAAGAGTTCCTATGCCAGATGAAGGCCCATCTGGATAACCATAGCGATGTTAGCGTGTACGTTTTTCACCATGTAGTTGAAAGAAAGTGGGCTTTAAATGATATAAACTCTAGCCTTGGGTTAAACTCTGGAGCATTAGCTCATCTTACTGAAGAAATGATCCCACTTGGTAAAGAGCCCACTTTACTCAGTCATATAGAAGCTGGGAACTTTAGTTTTTGCACACCTGGAGGCAATAGAACTATAAAACGGATCCATCAAAGTCAAAATCTGGAGGCCATTAAGCACACTTCTAGCAGATGGCAAATGTTAAAAGACGGGAACAATGTTTTTCAACAAGACAGGCCAAAACCACCTATGCATAATGAATTAACTGATGAAGTGTGGCTATTGCTAGTCATTTTCTATGAGCCACTGACACACGGTGTGACTAAAGCTGATCACAACACCGTCAGCTGCGGGGTCAACCCCAGAGGTCACAGCCAGGGGTCACAGCCGGGGGTCACAGCCGGGGGTCACAGCTAGGGGTCAAAGCACGCCAAGGCGTAATCACATGCAACCATAGAAGTTACAACTTCTTCCTACCTATTCGACAAGTCAGCTGACTGAGGAGAGGAAACAGGCTTGCTTCAGTCTACTGCCAGATGTTTAGAGAAACGTCCCTTCTCCAAGTCTAGTTCTGTAGCCAAAGGGACATATACGTCCCACAGTTTAGTATCACCTGAGCTATAGGGAACAATAGCTGCAGGAGTACATTTACTTTTTTCCAACTTTGCATTTGAGAACTTTACAATGTTGTGGAACTGTTGTAAATAGTCCCATGATCTTCAACTGCCGGCTAACCCCAGAAGCCCAATGACAACATCTCCTGAGGCTCCAAGACCTTCTCACCAAAGCCAACCTTCACTCCCCGTCCGTTGTTTAGCCTCCAGTCTACCAACCTTGACCAACACCTTGTCACTGTCCCATTACAGGCCTTGAAAACTACTGGACCATCATAAACCCCAGGGCTGACTCAAGCCTTTTGGAGAACCTAAAAAAAATGTTGGGGGGGGCCTGGCATGAGACGGGTAATATTTGCCCCTTCCCTGTTGACAGCAGAAGAAAAACTCTTAGCTACTTTTTCTGCAAATAAACACAAAATTAAGAGAAGAGATTTTTTCAGGTCATTTCAGATTAAACCCAGATTATACCAACTTCTGCTGTCAAGAGGGAAGGGGCGATTATACCAACTAATGACAGAAATCGACAGCACAAGCACGGTCCGCCTGGTCAAAAGTAATTCAAGAGGTCCGCTAAGTTTAGATGGGCTGGCCATACAGTGCAGTCATGGGAGCCAGAGTCAAGCACTTTGCACTGAGAGAGACTAGTGGCAAACAAGTGACACCTATTCTCCGCTCCCTAAATATTTCCTGAAAACACATGGAACAAAATGGCCCTTGATGGCTCAGTGTGCAGCCGGCGGCTTAAGTCTAACACCTCAGCCACGCCCACAGAGTCAATGTTTGTCAATGGGTTCTGGGGGACTTGACGAAAAAAATGGTAGCAGAAGGCAAATGTTCCACTTCAGGGCACAGAACACAGTTCAGCATTCGCCTATGCTGTTGTTAGTGATGGTAAATCTGGTTGGTGTATGTGACACTGGAGGTGTGATTCATTTTTCAGAGACATTTTCATTGCAGATGTGGATTTGAGATGCATTGTTATACATTCCGGCTACTCATTACTATTAGAGGTTGAGATTCTGTGCAAATGTCTTTTTGTGATAGAGCAGGGTAACAAATCATGTATAACAAACATGCAGAGTTGAAGAAACACATTTGCCATTGCTTTTGCTTTTGTATCAACTGTTCTATATAACACATTTGAACAGAGATGATGCAGCTGGTTTCTTCTAATTTTGCATAGACACGTTTTAAATGGGATCAAAGGGAAGTTGCAAAAGCATACCATGGACAAATGACGTCTGCCAAATATACTGCTTGCTGATGCAGCTGCTGTCATTTGCTATTAAAAGGCAAACCTCCCGAAAGACTTATTAAAAACAATTCCTCTGTCAAGGTTGCAGCCAAACATTCTTTCGATTGATTGAAGATAATTACGTCTATTAATATGTACGCTTGTGATTAATCTGACTACACAATGCCCTCAGCAACGGTGAGACAGACTGACTAAAAGTATTTGTCCAATGTATTGTTTTAAGACCATAATGATCTTTATAATAATACATTTCATTAGGGGTATGCAAAGTTAAAATCACATTTTGTGGTTTCTGTATTAGCCCAGGAACGCTATTGCGCGAATAAAAATATTTTACACGCTGAATTACGTTTTTGTTTGATGAACTTTTAGTTTTTTAGAGGGGTGGATCGGGTATTACTTTCAATGTTTTCATTCTAAACGAAGCATTTCTGTTCTAAACTAGCCTTATAAGGCAATAACCCTCTTGTCTAAATGCGTCTGATTTTTAGATAAGAACCAATATGATGACCCCGTCTCGCAAGGAGTAATTTATTTTTGGAAGCATTGTCTAACACAACATAAGATATTTCAGTACGTGGGTTTTAGAAAATGGCAAGTCTACTGTACACAATAAAGTTTTGTTGTAGATCTTTTTGTGTGAAATCATACATGATAAATTAAGTGTATTCATGGTATTATGCTATCATTAATGCATGTAAACTACCGGACAAGAATGTTTGCAGATTTATAATATTGCAAATAGTTATATAATTCTTACCTTTAGTCATGGTCGCGTTTTCGTTGGTGACTGTCCACTCAAGAGCTTGTCTATGAAGGTGAACTGTCTTTTACGGGACGGAGGTTTTATTTGTAGTAGTGATGGGCGTCATCAAAATTCCTCGGAGTGGTAGATTACTCTTGCACAAAACATATTGGCTGGGAGAATACGAAGCGTAATATATGGCTATGGTTTGGTGCGTTTTGGGGTTATTTCCCGTTTACATTTTCACTGCCACGCGCACACGCTGACGGACACGGAAACGCGTAGCACTTGCGACCACTTGCGTACATAGGTTTGGGTTCAGTCATTTTAATTTGACAGTATTCAACTATTTATTGAAGATTATAAGTGGATTTGAAACGTTTAGTATGGAATAAGATAAAATCCAATGTCAACTAAATGTTTGAAACATCGTATGTTAAATCATTGTAATATTGGTCAGTCGGTGAGATTTAGGTTTGTATTATTAGATAATTTTACGGGGTGGAATGGCATCACTATTAAAGGCATTCGTATCAGTGGCCATCAACGTCTAAATAAAGCAGAACTCCTCGCCTATTTAAAACAGATTGGATGGAGGTGGTTGGAGGGGAAAGTTATTTTCTGATTTCATTAAACACAGAAAAGTTATGGAAGAAAACTTTAACTCGCAAAAATATTTACACATTTGTGATTTTAACAGAATTTAGAACTTTTCATTTGATTAATTTTGCTAGGATTAAGCTTATTTTGATTTATAACGGCGTCTCAAGGGCAGTCAATTAGTAGTAGACAGTATATTGTTCTGAATTTGATTACATTTAAACAAAATGTGTCTGCAAATCCAATGATGCAAAAGTTAAAGTTATGTTTTTAAAGTCGGCCAGACCTTTTTAGATTACTTTAAACTAGTAATTACGTTTAAATAACAGCATATGTAAATTGGTTTGT
This sequence comes from Novumbra hubbsi, assembly GCA_016801125.1. NCBI lineage: Eukaryota > Metazoa > Chordata > Actinopteri > Esociformes > Umbridae > Novumbra > Novumbra hubbsi. The sequence continues at coordinate 35,558 of JACXGK010000218.1, read as the reverse complement.
AACGTATATTTGCAGTAAACTGAAATATTAAAAAAGGATCTCCAAAATGAATACTTAAACACCGGGGATCGCTGTTGCACAATTCTCACGACTTCTCTGGAAGACATCCAGAGGCGCCTCCCCTTTGAACCTTGACCAATGGGTTTTTGAGGAGGCATCCGAAATATTTTTTGTGAAGGAGCCTTTGTAGTAAAGAGAGAGGAATGGAACTTCTTTTAAATGCTTGTGTCTCAATACAAAATACATAGCCTTGAAAGGCAAACTGGAATTGCATAACTTGTACCAGCAGGTCTCTATTAATTATGTAATGTAGTGGAGGTTTAGCAAACAAACTGACCCACACAATGGCATTTTGAACAGATCTATGTCTTTTTTTCACCTTAAATCAACAATGACATGACCCCTGACCTGTAATGTAGATATAAACAATATGCATTATTTTGGTATTCTACAAATATGAAGTTAGAATATCAATAAATCACACTGCACGGGTTTCAGTATGGTACGGTATGAGCAATATCCAGTTCCTTTTCGTGTGCAGTCTGTTCGAGTAAAGAAAATCACAGCAAGGTTTCAGAGGAAGTTGTAAATGTGTAATTTTCTAAAGAAAAGGGAAAATGTACAGATGTACAAAAGTTTTGAGAATTACACCAATATTAATTTTCAAGAGGTCTGCTGCCTCAGTTTTTATGATGACAATTTGCATATACTCCAGAATGACATGAAGAGTAATCATATGAATTGCAATTAATTGTAAATTCCCTCTTTGCCATGAAAATAAATTATATCCACAAAAAAACATTTCCACTGCATTTCAGCCTTGCCAGAAAAGGACCAGCTGACATAATGTCAGTGATCCTCTCGTTAACACTAGTGAGAGTGTTGACAAGGACAAGGCTGGAGATCACTGTCATGCTGATTGAGTTAGAATAACAGACTGGAAGCTTTAAAAGGAGTATGGAGCTGGAAATCATTGTTCTTCCTCAGTATACCATATCTAAAAACAATCTAAAAACACTGCAGCAAGCAATACTTGTGTCATTCTCAAAACCTTTGGCCATGGCTGTACACATCATGCCTAGTGCACAAGCTCTGTTTCACTGCTATTAATTAGGAGGACGTTTAAATGCATCCATCTAAAATCAATCCCAACAATCATTTTAGTTTCAGATGACATTTGATTGGTCTCCATTTGTCAAATGTGTGTGTCATCGGCATGGATTAGGTAGAGACGAACATGGTGTGACACCCAGGTCTGACACCCTCCACTCCACCAGGTCTGAAACCCAGTTCTGACACCCTTTACTCCCCTGGGTGTGACACCCAGGTCTGACACCCTTCACTCCCCCAGGTCTGACACCCAGTTCTGACACCCTTTACTCCCCTGGGTGAGACATCCAGGTCTGACACCCTTCACTCCACCAGTTCTGACACCCTTTACTCCCCTGGGTGTGACAACCAGGTCTGACACCCTCCACTCCACCAGGTCTGACACCCAGTTCTGACACCCTTTACTCCCCTGGGTGTGACACCCAGGTCTGACACCCTCCACTCCACCACGTCTGACACCCTTTACTCCCCTGGGTGTGACACCCTCCCCTCCCCCAGGTCTGACACCCTTTACTCCCCTGGGTGTGACACCCAGTTCTGACACCCTTTACTCCCCTGGGTGAGACATCCAGGTCTGACACCCTTCACTCCCCCAGGTCTGACACCCTAAAAAAATACCTATGGGCGAGAGGGCTATCTGTTCTGTAGCTCATTGGCTGTGGAACACACTTCCGGACTGCAGAGTCTGTAGTCTGTTTTTAAAGGCACAACTAAAGACTGATTTATTTAACAAAACTTGCTCAGCAGTCTAAATGAGATTTGTATTTAGCTTTGGTTGTTATCTGCTTACAATGATTTGTTAGGAACCCTGGGTTTGAATAACGCGAAGGAACAAATGTAATAACTTTTTTAATCTGTTTTATTTCTATTATCATAACTTAAACTGTAGGTGTACCATACATTTGTTTTCTGGTTGAGACAACCAGAGAGAGATGATTCATGACAAATAAGCTTGGCAGTGGCTCTGCTAAAGAGAAAATAAATGTAGCAAGTATCTGGCTTTAATTGCAATGCATAGGTTTGTTAGGTTTTGAAGAGAAGGTTACAAATACAAAAGATTGTTGGTTTGACAGTTGTTTTTTTACCTGACCAAATATAAAGATTACAGTTTGGAGCACCAGTATGAACATAAAGCCAAGTTACAGGAAATAACTGTTCTTCACCTACAACTTATTTGACGGATCATTTCCATGAACATCGGTTTCAGATAAATAAAAATAAAGCACAAACTAGAAACTAATCATTTTGTGTTATCTTATCTCAGAAACAAACAATAAAATGTTTTATTATTATTGGTATACAAAACTCGCCGATAAACTACGGGTGAAGGATGAAGAACTCTGTTAATGCTGAGGATGTAAAGTGACATGTAGCTTGTTACTATGCTTATTAGAAATAAGAACTTGGTACCATCATACCTCAGCACCACAATACCAGGCTAGAAAGTAATATTAACGACAATCAACAATTAAAGATAATGAGCAAAGACCAGTTACCATTAATGAGTTGAATTAATGAATTAATCAATGAGTTTTCTTTAACAAAGAAAACGTTGGACAGATCTCGGCACAGACCCACGACTGAATGAATGACAAAGAGCATCAGCCTCTAAAGCCTGGTTTTTATTTGCACGTACGATCAATGTTCTTAATTCGAAGACCGCTGAACTCGTCCGCAGGTTTGGTCTGTTGTTATATTGTCACTGCAAATGACATACCATAAAATTGTATGTTCTGTCTGGCAGCAGCTGGGCAAGTGGAACTTTAATTTGTTGCCCGATCGGCGACAGTCTTCTACCCAGCGAAAGAGAGCATGTAAACACATGTGAATGAAACAGACGGGGGACGTTGCTTTCATGGTTGATTCGCCAAGGTCTTAATATTAATTTTACCTGTTCATTGAATGACATTTACTTTGGCCTGGCGAAAAACTGTACGAGGGTGACATTTCTACATTTTTCATCGGTCCAGAAGACAGGGATTACATCACATGCTACAACTGGCTTGCCACATATCATAACCACTTTATTTAAAAAACTGTGTTTTACGGTGCAATGTAGAATAACATATTGGTTTATGTTCACGTAACATTGCCAGGCTTGGTGAATAAGGGAGAGTGAATAATGTACTGCGCTATGTAAAGCTAATACCAAACCGTTCCAACATTGGACTCATTAGATTATATCTGAGGGGACCATGATACTAATGTTGAATGCACTCGTCTTACACAGAAACAATTAGACAGGTTTAAATTGTAATGGAATACAACAAAAGGATACAAGCCTAAGTAGGTGAAACAAATAAACGTAGTGATATCGTCCTGTGAGTTTAGTGGTCCGTTAAAACAATGGCAGAAACAGAATTACAATAACACAAATGGCAGCAAAGTTCACTCCGTCCTTCCGTAGTGGAAAGGGCCAAGTCTGTGAAAAAACAAATGCATATGGAATGTAAGGCACAAAACGATAATACATAAACTAAACATCCATGTATAAAATAAAACAATTCATGTCTAGTATGCAATTATATTGGAAAGACACAGATATGCCAAAAGAACCAGGTTAAGCAATAGATTATGTATTAGTGAAGACATTACAAAAACGTACCAAGTTTAAACCTCGGTTGACTTTCCAATGACAGCTTTTCGAACCTGCGAAGGCCAGATTGCATGTTTTAGTTCATAAAATTTTTTGGCATTTGGCAGATGCTCTTACGCAGTGAACACATTGTCATGCTTATTCTGTATATAATGCCGAAAAAGAGACAGAAATACAGATGTAAAAAAAGAATACACCATCAATTGTAATATTACATTACAAGTCAAGCACTGCATCGATGCAGAACAAATTATGGTCACACTGCAGATCTTTTGAATTGCAAGCTCCATTGAATTTAGTTTTTGGAATCGGATGACAGTTACTCGCGCAAAACTAGACATATAATTTTAAATTCAGACAGAATGATTGTGAACCAAAAATACTGCTTCTCTATGACATTAAAATCAGTGTTTAGTTTTTTTTTTGAGACAGTGTGAAACACACAGAAGAGAGTTTCTACTAAAAAAATATCATTTTTTTTTGTTACTGAAAGTTTTCCCTGTAACCGGGGGGGGGGGGGGGGTCTCAAATGTGCTGACGAAATATAATATTCAAGAGATAATCCCGTCATTCGATAGTCATTCTGAAATCACACCGTGGGAGGTCCGTTGGTCACAGCCGGCGGTTTAGGTGGATTCACGGGAGTGTTTGTAGTCTCTGTAGACCGGCTGGGACTCCTGGTCATGCGCAAGTCACTTTCCCGTAGACTGGCCGCGGAGTCTTTCAGGCTGACGACCGACGTGCACATGGAAGAGGCGTCGTCCCCATCTCCGCCAGCGGCTGAGTGACAGCTGTATCCAGAGCTGCTGCAACCGCTCACAGAGTCGCCGGAAGACTCAGAGCTACCCACTGGAAAAGGGGAGGGACACAGCGCGGTCCTCATTCCAGTCCTCATACATTTTTTGGGTGGGGGGGGTCCCTCACAGCACACAAAAGAAACACCTAATCTTGATGAAATAACAACTTTGTCCAAATCATAAGAGATCTTAAAATATAACTTAGTTTGTGTTCTTACAAACAAATATTTCTAAGACACCACCGAATAAAAAAAATCTTCAGCAATAGAATTCAAATACAATGGAAATCTCTTAATCGGCAGGTGTAAATATCCAACTTAATACCATCTTCATCAAGCCACTCACTCAGTAGATTCTGACTCCCTCTTTCCTGGTCCATGTCATCTTCCTCCCGGACACCAGGATGCTCTTGACCTCCGGCTGATTCCCTTTGCTTCGGGCCACACAGGTACCCCCCTACAAGGGGTGACAGGGACCCCCTTCCCGAAGAGGAAGAGGAGTGGCTACTGAAAGATGAAGAACAGCTCCCTGAGCCAGTTGGGTTTGGCCGCGATGCAGGAAACCGCCCCGGTGGGGCAGAGGACCCTAAAATACCCGCTTTGGATTCTGTAAGAACCAATATGGATGAAATGGAAACAAGCCTGGATGTGAATCAAACTACAAGAGAAAAGATAAAAAATATTTACTGAACTGTATTTCGTCCTAATGGATTGTCTATAACATGCCATGTTATTGCACCTCTTCCCATCGGGGCACAGTTTACAGCCTTGTCCTAATGGATTGTCTATAACATGCCATGTTATTGCACCTCTTCCCCTCGGGGCACAGTTTACAGCCTTGTCCTAATGGATTTTCTATAACATGCCATGTTATTGCACCTCTTCCCCTCGGGGCACAGTTTACAGCCTTGTCCTAATGGATTTTCTATAACATGCCATGTTATTGCACCTCTTCCCCTCGGGGCACAGTTTACAGCCTTGTC